>JBBBDQ010001367.1:2707500-2752500 GCA_037127315.1 Ascarosepion bandense
CTAGTCTTTAAGATGCTATGTACACATATAAACTTAAAGGAACAATCTTGAAGCCGATAGAAATTCAGTGTGTGAACAAGAAATTTTTCACAGTCAAATTGTCCTAATATAATTCAAACCCTTTTCTCGACCCCTGCTCAGAGGAGTTTTGTTCGTCTATAATTATGGTGAAACACACCTATTTCTCAGATAATGGACTCTCCTTCCTATATTAAGAGTTAACACGAAGTAAACTCGAGAAGTTCTTGGGAAGTACTTAGAAGTTCTAGAGAGTACTTTAGAATTCTATTGGAGTTCAGTAGAACTACTATGCAGTTGATATTTGTCGGTAGTTAGTCGAATACTAAGGAGTCAGCTTACAGTGGAAGATTACCAAGTTCCTAATATTTTGGGTACGTAAAGTTAGTTAACAACCGACATAGCACGATTATAACTTTCAGTGCGAAAACTACTCCACAACAATAATATAGATTATAAGGGCTTTATAATGTAACTGTTGAATGGATCTAAGAAGAACGGGATAGTCTGGCATGATCTGAAGTTTGTAAAACGTCAGTATACTTAAACCTTCAGTTGCAGTTATCATCGCACAGCCATCGATGGCATCTAAACCATCTACCCAATCTCACTTAAAAGCACGTGTCTACCTGCGGTATGGTTTTCAGAAACTTTTCAAAGGGATACCCATTCCGGACCAATGATGAAGACACCTTCCTAATAAATCGAACATGATGGGGAAGAACCTGGTGAGGAAGAAAAACATTCTAAACGCTTGGTCACGTGTGTTAGCAGGGACTCTATCTAAACGTTTAATTGTATGATTTGAAGTGACTCCTAAATGGATAATAATTATCAAAATTCTTAGAAGAGTAGATTGAATGATTGAGAAGAATATTTAAAAAATCTTGTTAAAATTTATATTATAAGATAATGAAATGAAGTTCTAAGAAAATTCTAACCCAGAAGTGACTATCCAATTTCAGTAAAATCGATCATAACAAAAGGGGTTCCACCGCCGATAAGAAGAGAACAGAATTAAGGTTTTGTCCAAATTTTTTTCATTCCTAAGAAAGTAAATCCGGAAGCTGTTTACATTATGCTATCTGTCCAAAACGTTTAGGATCATACTGAAAATAAACAAAGAAAGTTATGTATATTTTTCAGTTCCGAGCTTGTGGTGTGACAAAAAAAAATTGAATTTTGTGAGCTGAGGATTTGTTTATGAATACAATTATTTATTTAAGAAAAGTTATGTCAGAATGATATCTAAGATTATTCTAAAGAGAGTACCATATAACATATTTAACAAGATTAAGCCTATCGAAATAAAGAATTAATTATATAAAGGTTAATTTTTTGGGAGTGAAAGTAGTTGTATATATAAGCTAGAGCTTCTATGGCAAAAGACAAGCTGATAATCCGGTCTAACAAGGAAGGTAACCAGAGATTCAATCTGATCGCATTTCATGTGGCTGGAGTGAAAACAAATACACATAGATGGAGATAGGTCTAGGAGGCGTCGGCTTGGAGCGGTCAGGGATTGTTTGTAAGACAGTCATCGCTAAAGAGCACACCGGCAATTCCCGTGACCAGGGCGAAAACAGACAGAGGAATGAAAAGTGTAGAGTAGGATTCGAAGAAGGGCTTATTAATTGAACGAAATGTGGGATAGTAGACCGGCTGATTATTACTTTAGCATCTTCGACGAGATTTCTCAAACCCCCAACCTGTAGCAGAAAATAAAGACATTTTATTCAATCATGTTTTCTCTAGATTTAATATATCCGTTAAAGAATTATCAACAGTGATGTGCATTTTATTGAAGTAGATCAGATACCAGCATTATTTTTTAATAGTTATAGAACGCGAAGTGACAAATGTTACCACGGCCACAAGTAGAAATTATGCAATCTTGTCTGTGGTACACAATGTACACAAATGTGTTTACACTAAACTTCACCGTCAATCTCAATTACGTAGAAATTTTAAAACCCGAATCAACCCTGTCGAGATGAAACACTGGTGTCAACTGAGGAGTAAAATATCCAGATAACCCGTACGGAGCTAGCGGAGTTAGTGGTTGAGAGCAGTGAAAGAGAGACAGAGACAGAGACGGTGAGGTTGTAAGTAGGGTAAATTGAAAGGGTAGAGATTACAAACTTTTTTATATATAGTTTCGAAGTTCATATTTTTGTTTAAGTACTTTCTACTATCGCAGTCATTATCAAGAAACAATATTGGGTGTCTCTATTAGTTAGAATTTGTCTGACTACCTCTTGGCATTATTAGTGACGTCATGTGCAAGTGCTTTTGGGAACGAGGCCACACAAAAGCATGCGAATTATTTATTTATTAATTTTTATTAATTTTATTATGTGCAGACACTAATTATATCATAATGTCGTCTTGACTGTGAATGATAATTTATTTAATGTAGGTTGTTTATTTTGTAGAATAATAGCTTTTAGTGTTTTGAGTCTTGTTTTCTGTAAAGTATTTTCTTAAAATTGAATGATATATCTTATATTGATAATTGTATTTTGGTAGTTCATGATGCAAACACGAATTGCAATGAGTATCGACAGGTGGCAAATCAATCTGCGAAAGATATTGGTGCATGCGTGCCCAATGTAAGTAATGAATGGTGTGTTTTTATTATTAGTGTTGGGAATGCAATCTCTCAGAAGACATGGCCGTCTCTGTATGAAGTCTGCCAAGGCTGACAAAGTTAATCTGGCTGCTGTACTTCCAAAGGACCTCTAGTCTGTAACTGGATGGCGTAGGAAATGGCTAGTAAATTTTAATGCCACTAAAACGAGGCTGCTCTCTTTTAATCATCATAGAGATTCATACTTACCTATCATTAGGATGGGTGAGAATAGTTTCCTAGAGACCAACGCACTGCGTTTCCTTGACCTCACTCTCTCAAATGACCTCAAATAGAATAATTACATTGAATTCATAGCTGCATCTGCTGCTTAAAAGGTTGGTTTACTGTGTCGGGCCAGGAAGTTTTTCTCATAAGTATTCATTTTTCACATTTATAAATCTACCATTGAGTACTCTTGCCATATCAGGTCGGGTGCTCCTGTTATTCATCTTGAGATTCTCGATAAAATCCAAAGAGCGATATGCAATATAATCGATCCTGACTTAGTAGATCGCCTTCAGTGACTTCTTCACCGACGTGATGCGGCTTCTTCTGTTTTTCTACAAGCATTTTCGGCTTACGGCCATATCACGTTGAATACACCGGTTCCCACTCGATCATCAAAGTTAAGCAACATTGAACCTGGTCTTTATTTAGATGGGTGACCGCTTGGTAATACCAGGTGCTGTAAGCGTTTAGTGACGGATGTGCGTGGTGCTGCAGTGGATATCGGCTCGGAAAGAGAAATCGGTGAGCCGAGTTCGAATTTCAGTTAAATACCCTGCATTCATTTAAGCACTGGTACCCTTAGGAAAGGTATTAATCCGTCCCTTCCCTCCAGTTATGGGTTAAATAACAGGGTAGGACTTGGGGACCCTGCCCTTAAAAATAAATCCCAATGAATCTTGATACCCAAAAAAGTATTACTAGACACAAAACTTATAATATAAAAAACAATAAATTGTTGAAAGAAAAAGGTATTACCAGCAATAAATAAATAAATAAAATTTAGTTGGCAATAAATGACCCGCTGAGGTTGATATGGCATAAAACAACCAACAAGTATTTTCATGGAAACTGATCTGACGTGTTCTTTCCCTGATACCCCGAATACGTTTATAATTTTGCTATTGATTGGCATCAAGGCCCCACCCTTTTACCTTAGAAATAGTTTTTACACCATCGAATTACGTGTTTTGTGGTTGTCAGTTTGAATTCTCGTCGGGCGTCTTTTTCGAAAGAGATTTAATTGTTGAAACAGCTGTATAATTTTCTCCAAGTTTGTTTTATATTTATCGAAAACAAGAATCAAGAGCTTTTCATGGTGGAGTGTTATTGACTGATGTGTAAGAAATGAATGTTAAAGTAATGATTGGTTGGTATTAATTTGGTTAGTGGCATATCAACCTCTAAAGAGTATTTAATGCCGAAATCAAAGTATATTAAAAATCAGTTGTATGCATTCAACTACAAATAAAATGTGTTGTTAGTCATTTTGGTATAAAAGTGTATATTCTATAATTTTACTATAAAAGTATATTGTCAGTACTAAAGTATATTGTCAGTAAGTTCACTATAAAAGTGTATTTTTAGTTATTTTACTATGAATGTCTATATTCAATAATTTTACAATAAAAAATATTGTCGCTAATTTTACTATAAAAGTGAATTGTCGGTAATTTTACTATGTTAGTATGTTTAAATATTTGAAATATAAAAATATTTTATTTTACTTCTATAGTGTTCTTTTTGGTTCAGCATTTGTCCATACCTATGATCCTAACAAGTGCTAACACCGCAGATCAAGATGGGCCTGGGAACCCAAGCAATTAAGAGGTGGTCTTATTTTACTCAAAAGCTACAATCTCTCGATCATAGAACTTGATGTAGTTTATTGACATATTTAAGTACTACGTGAGGATTAGGTGCATATTGATAAGTAAAAATTGACCTTTGACTTGAAAATTTTAAGTTTGTAGCTTTTGGCGAAACATTGACGTTGTATTCTGTTCCATAAAATAACTTAGGAAAAACCATTCTGAGCGTCACTGTCTGCTTACATTTGGAATACAGTGGAATTAAATGTTGTCTCCGAGGTCACTTTTTAGAAACGTGATAACAACAACAACAAAAAAAACTAAGACAACAATCCATATGTAAATAGTATAAAAAAGATAACTCCTCATTCTGGAAATTCAAACAAAAATTATCAATGCTCATAGGACAGCTTCTGAAGATATAAAGAGGAGGCAGCTCTCCCTAGCCAGGGTCACATCTCTTGAATCCTTGGATCATTCTTTCATGTGCTTCCGTCTCTCACTCCTAAGCTCGGTTAGCTATCTCTTCTTCCTCTATCGCTCCCCCTCCTCCTCTGACTGTTCGGTACTTGATAGCATCTCTATCAATATCGACAAGGCCATTTCTTCTCACCCATCTGCCCATATATTTGTGTTTGGCGATTTTAACGCCCACCACACCAAGTGGCTTGAAAACTTTGTCACCGACCTTGCTGGGATCCGCACCATGTATTTTTCAATAGCCCAAGCTCTAACGCAAGTGGTGGACTTCCTCACACGTTTCTCTAATAACCCTAACGGAAGGGACTCCTTACTTGACCTCTGCTTTACGTCCATTCCAGACTCCTGCACTACCAGGCAGCTCTACCCCCTCGGAAACTCTGACCACACCGTAGTTTCCATCAACATCTCAATCCGCTCTTACTCTACCCAAGAAAACCATACCAGCGGAATATCATACTGCTACCAGAGAACAGACTGGGACTCGTTCCGAGACTTCCTCTGCGACGTCCCCTGGATCAACGTCTTCGATCTTCCTGTTGAAGAGTGTGCGTCCGAGGTCTCCTCTTGGGTTCAAGCTAGCATCGATGCTTTTATCCCGGCCAGGAAATTCCAGCTAAAATCAAATTCGTCCCCCTGGTTCTCACCCGCTTGCTAGGCCGCCATTGCCCACCGGAACCATTTCTTCCGGCTCTATCGAAGCTGCTCGTCGAACCAAAACAGGCGCCTTTTCGCTTCAGCACGTAGTAAGTGTACAAAAGTACTGAACGAAGCTAAGAGGGCGTTTGCTACCAGAATGAGGCAACGCATAGCATCCTCTAAGTTCGGCTCCAAGGATTACTGGCGACTCTGCAAAAGCGTGCTCAACAAGAGCAAGATCTCAATACACCCACTAATCAATGAATTTGAAATTCTCACCTCCCCAGCGGACAAGGCTGAATGCGTTGCCAGTAGATTCTCCACCAATTCGACACTGGACTCGTTAGGAATACCTACACCCGACTTCCCACCCAGAACTAAGGCTCAACTGCTTAACGTCTACATTACACCCTCGCTGGTCTCCAAGATAATTGCACAACTTGACCCACGCAAAGCGAGCAGCGGGGACGGATTTCCAATCATAGTACTGAAGAAATGTGCCCCATGACTCTCCACTGTCCTCTCTAAACTCTATAACCTCTGCCTATCTACTTCCTGTTTACCTGCCTGTTAGAAGTCCACCTGTGTAGTCACTATATTTAAGAATTCTGGCGAACCCTCAGACCCCGCCAATTACCGTCCTATTAGTCTCCTTCCGATCTTCGGCAAAGTTTTCGAAGCCATTATCAACGCCGAGGTGATTCAAACTCTCACGGCCCACAGGCTTCTCTCTGACAAACAGTACGGTTTTCGCTTCACCAGGTCTACTGCTGATATGCTAACGACCATTACCGAGTACATATACCGGGCTCTTGACAAGAATGGTGAAGCCCGAACCGTTGCCTTGGATATCTCCAAAGCATTCGACAGGGTCTGGCACGCTGGCTTCTTATGCAAGCTGCGGAGCTACGGTATAACTGGACATCTGTTTGACCTCATCCAGTCATTCCTCTCTAACCGCACATTGAAGGTAGCATTAAATGGGCATTCCTCCCAAAACTACCATACGAACGCGGGCGTCCCTCAAGGTTCTATCCTGGGTCCCACGCTCTTTCTGATGTACATTAATGATCTCCCCGACGCCATTAGATCCCAAGTAGGCATGTACGCCGATGACACCACAATCTACTCTCGCTTCGGAAGCTAACCTTAGTTAACCTTGCTAGTCAAAATAAAAATTCGAAATCAATCGTGTTGCACCTTTTTGGCATTTCAACAAAACCCATTCACTCGAAATCTTAAAACATTTTTGTCACCCAGCGCAAATATATTTCATTGTAAAAATTCATACAGCCAAAAATTATCATTGTAACGAATACACAATATAATCTTTAGGCGTTATATATTAACTAATTCTCAAACGCTTTTTGAACGCATAGCAGGAATTCAAGAACGCGTAACAGGAAGTTTGAAATAAAACAGGCGTTAATCAAAATAATATGGTAAACGTTTTCTTCCTTTCATCCGAGTTTGTACGAGTCCAAAATCTGTTTTCTAATATATATGTGTGTGTGTATTCGCACGCATGTGTGTGTGTGCGCGTGTGTGTTTGTGTGCATGTGTGTGTGTATCTGATGACGAAAAAACCTTTGAATAACGTACAGAGGATATCGAAAGCAAGAGAGAAAATGAAAAGATGACAATTTTAGAAAACGATTAAAGGAACGAACAGTCGTACACAGAAAAACAGTGGGATAAAGGAATAGATATAACTGATAGCACAGAAAAAAAGGAAACTTATACAAAATAATTTCCACAGGACAGCGAATGTTTTTCCCTCAAGTTTTAAAGTCCCGTAACAGACTACGAAGTTTAGCTCCGAAAATGAAATTTTTTGAGTCAATAATTCACCTGTGAAAAAAGCGGTAAAAAACATTCATTTACAATATAAGTAGATGATTTATTAAACATTTATTATATGTTAAGGTAAAACCTCTGACTTTTACCCACTAATCTCTCTCTCTCTCTCTAGCCGAGACAGCATCCGCTCTCATCTGAGCATCGGTATCGTCATCCTATTTTTATTCCCCCCTCTCTCTATCTCCCCTAATGGCGCGGATGTAGATGGCTGTGAATGCCAAGTATATTCCTGAAGAGTTGTATGCAGGAATCACAGAGAAATGTGGATGGTTGAAGCAGGGTGTCGAGTTAGATTCCCCTGGCAACACGTTGTCGGTTGGACTCAAATGTTTCGGTCTCCCGCTCAGGAGTTTCTATGACAGAATGGCCGATTTCAAGCAAAGGTTTTCCAGGTCAATGTAGTTCTGTGACATGGATGCCTTTAATTGATTCTTGAAGCGTAGTTTTGGGCATCAGCATAGCCTCTTACCGCTGACGAGTTCTCCAAACAGGATGATACATGGGGGTCGAGCGGAACCGTTTCTGGACATGTGGGTCGCCCAGCAAATCTATATGTTATATCTCTCTTTCTCCCCTGCTCTCTCTCTCTCTCTCTCTCTCCATATATATAAAGTAGAAAACATAAAAATATATATAAAAATATATATATATATATATGAAATAATATGTTTGATCATTATTTTTGATCGATGCACATATTTAAGTAGATATTTTGTTTTTAATTAAACAGTATTATATATTTATAATATATCTACTAACCTGATTATTTACGATAAATTTTTATTACGAAAATGTGTCATTCTGCCAAATAACACACATTTTCGTCATAAAAATTTATCGTAAATAATCAAGCCAGTAAATATACATATATAATATTGTTTAATTAAAAACAGAATATCTACTTAAATATAAGTACCGATTAAAAATAATGTTGAAACAAATCATTTTAAATTGTCGGTTGTTTATAACCAAGTTTCGTTACTCTTCGTTAATTTCCGTAATATATATATATTTTTTCTTTTACCTAGCGATGTCTTTATTTAGTTTAATTCAAATGACCTAACTTTTTTAAAATAATTTTATTTTAATTCCTATATCTTTGTATTCCCTTTAAAAATAATTATACCTTTTTAAGTAAAGGCCTTTTTCTAATACTTCAACGTTTTTGGGAAGTTAGGTTTTTGAATATGTCCAGCGTCTGTAATATTGTAAAAAAAAAAAAATTTTTTCTTTCTTTTCTTTTCTTTTTCCCCCTCTTCCTTCCTTTATCTCTCTTATTTGATTTTGTTTTATCTTTTTCTTTTTCTTTATTTTTCCTTATTTTCTTTTTTAATTTTAATTTATTTGCAAATCTATTTAAAAAGGAAAATTAGACTGATTTTTCTCCAGTTTCTGAAAAGATTTTTCTGTTGCTGAGGTGATGTGTTATCCCCCGTGGGGATCTTCATGTCGAAATGGCCATTCAACATCATTGAATTAATCCTTTTTTAATTTATATTTGCTCTGTAATATTTTATTACATGGAGCTCTCTTCCTGTATCATTTTTTAATAATAAAATAAATTTTTTAATATTAATTAGGATCGGGTTTTTGGAATTTACCTTCCTGCTTTTTTTCCTTCGGATTGAAGTATCTGAATTAAAATTTTATATATATATATATATATATATAAGTGGTTAGAACGTTTGGTCTTTGATCATGAAGCTCGGGTTCGAATCTCACCAGGGTCGATTTGTCAGAAATATGACTTCTTGATGTTATCGGTGCGATCCCAGCGTGCTGCACTTTCGTAAAGTGCCTGAAAATCATATCACTGGTTGACCAAAGATGTTTTTAGACGGCTCCTTTTGAGGAATCGTTGATGGTTGTACTAGCTTGAAGTCATAAGTCATCGTGACCGAGGGTTTGACCGTCCTTGTCGTATTCAGCCTGTTCTTCACACTAAATAATGCAATATCTCTCAGTTACTGTAACTAAGGTTCACTCAGCATGGTTGCAATATAAACCACATGTGGGCTCTGTGGGTGTTGAACCATCACGTGTGTAGAGATTATCCAACCATGCTGGTAGACAGTTATCCTCAAATACGAGTGTTCCGAAATTATGCTCTCTTTATCCGATTGAGCTCTCTAGGGGAACACATTTTTATAACAGTTGCCGCTTCTGCGATTTACTCATTACTCCCAGTCATATATAAAGTTCTCTCGGCTGCTAGTGTGTGTATACACCGCGCATAAATAACACGTTAACATCTTCTCCTCTCTCAGACGCACACCGATAGCTTAAGAGTAGGCTCTCTGACTGATGGTAAATCGGTCGAGTTTTGATCCCGGCTGGAAGCAATCGGATATCTAGCCACACTGATGAGTTGTGATACAGCGAAACAGGCTTACATGTCGATGACTATATATATATATATATATATATATATATAGTGATGATCATCCACGTATACTGTCTTAATATGTATAGGAAGGAATATTAATAAAAAGTTTAGAATTTAAAAGTGTACTTTTTTAAACAGTATTTGTTTATTTTTGTTATATTTTTAATATAAGTTTTATATAAGTTTATATATATATATATATATATATATATATATATATATATATATATATATAAACTTATTGCTATACTGGTTAAAAAAACCTCCGAGTACATACGCGGAAGAAAAAAACGGTAATAAAAAAAGAACGAGCTAAGCACTTGAACATCAGTCAAAATATGCAGCCCAAAGAAAAAAAAAACCGAGACGAGTAACCTAAAACAAAAAGCGCTTAATACGCTTAGCCTCTTTAGCCAACCTTCCCTGAAGATCCGATTAGGTGAAACCTTGGTAGGTTCGTTGGCTCTCTAAGTTAGATATATATATGGTTGTTATAGAACAATGATTCATACCTAAACATTTTTAAAGATATAAATTCTTGATACCTTATCAATCATATAAGACAAGAATAACAAGAATATGAAAAAGGAATACTGGAAAAAGCCATAAAACAAGGAACTACTTAGAGAAAATAAAGCGATGAATAAGTAACAGATGCTTTATTAATGAACGAATTGAATGGTTTAAAACATTTAGTACACTAAATCTACGAGAATAGGTTAATAATTCAAGTCTTAACTCTAATAAACGCATTTTATACAAGATTAAAAGGAAACATGCATCAAAAGCAAATAAATGTATTTATTTTGAAAATTACGAAGTTTAATTTATTAATTTCTCAATGTTATGAAACAAGCTTTATAACAGATTAACATAATTAGTATGAAAATAAAATCAATCGATTTGTCTTCAAATTTAAGAGGGTCGATTAATGAGTATTTTCTTCAATTCTATAAAACCCATTTCATACAAAGTGTATGCTAAATGAATGTTCGTTGTGATCCAATGGATATCGATTCGAAATGAGAATTCGGATAGCCGAGTTCGAATTCCAGTCGAATTCGTTTTATTCACTTGCGCACAAATACCCTTGGCAAGGATATTAATCCATCTTTTCTCCCTCCAGCTATGAGTCGAATAGCAGGACAGATTGTGCTGTCTAGCCTTGGTTGGCAACCGGTATACCATAAAAAGTAATGAGAACGTATTGCGGAAAAATATGCCGTGTTAGACATTATTGCACAAGCGTGTATCACGTACGGCAATTAATTGGCAGGCTTTATATCAAAACTATTATAAAACAGAAATACATTTCTTTCTAAAATGTCGAGGTCTGACTGTTAAATAAAGTCTCTAATGCTGTAAGAAATTTTAGACGAGACTGAATGGTGAAACTTACATTAATTGAATTAAATTTCTGTTTTTGTAAAAATAATGAATGTTAGTTTGTAAATAAAATCTTCAATCATATATAAAATATTTTACACCAGAAAGAAGAACAAATCTATTAAGACAAAGAAAATTTGTACTATTGGGAAAATCTAAAATTCATTATTTTTAATTTGTCATTTTTCAGTTGTGAGCGCTTGATGTTTGACGATACATTGTAAAATCAACCAGTTTTCAATCAAAATCTAGATTATTAACTAATTTATATTTTGAAAAGAAATCTTTAATTGAAATTGTTTTCTGAAACATTGATTTATTTTTCTTCATTTTGAAAATGCAGAGATACATTTTTCATGCAAATGGTTGATGGATGGTTTAATTTTCATTTCACTATTTTAAATGATAAGCAATAAAATTAGAACAAAATTCTAGTGAAAATCTAAAAGACACACCATCAGCTGAAAAATATTCATTAAGTTTGCATATTCAAAATCTTATTTGAGTCTGTGCTGAAATATTCCATTGCTTTTCCTAAATTAAAACCGAATACAGTTAATCATTTTGTCAGTAACGTTTAGAATTTTTTTCTAATAGAGACGCTATTATATACAGGATGTTTATATTGTTAGAAGCATTTAACGATGAATATGAATAAGAAATAATGAAAAAGAATGGATTGTTGCTTGGCATAAATGAATACAAGCGGTACTGAATATTGACAATCTGTGTTTCCCTCATTTTTAATATATTTCTTTAGTTATAGATTTTTGGTACAAAATAATAATTATACATATTATAGCCCTATTCTTTTGGTAAAATTTACATTAATTCCTGAGCACAGAAGATCTCTTTTTAATCTCATTTGCAATCAATTTAGTAAAGTACTGTTGGAAATTCATGTTGGAAATTCATGTTGGAAATTCATGTTGGAATTCCATCTGAATCCATTGTATTCACTTACGCGCAAATACCCTTGGGAAAGGTATTAATCCGTTTCTTCCTTCCAGTTAAGGGTTAAATAGCAGGACAGATTGGGTTCTATAGCCTTGGTCGGCAACCAGTCTACCGCAGAAAGCAATGGCAACCTACTGCGGGATAATCTTCTGCCCAGTCAGTCATGTCTCGAAAGAGACATGATCGCCCAAGCGTGTATCACGTATGGCACCTAAACTGACTGACTGTTGGAAAATACATAATCGTTGATAGTACAAATGTAACAGCATCATCCACATGTAAAAATGTTAAAGACTAATGGAAGCAATATTAATAAAAAACGAAAAACAAACATTCAAAAATATCTAATATGAACACGGCCACAATGTGCTCACTGTGATTGTAAAATAAAACATCGCTATGACTCTACATACATACATACATAAATAAAATATATACTCAGTCAAAATTAAAATGAAATTCATTCTTGATAATGACTAAAATATATCCAAAAGCGCTTAGATAAATAAAACTCTTGGACAATTTTTTTATATTCTATGTTCTGAGATATATGTATATATATATAAATTCTAAAATTTACATTCATTTGAATATATATTTCAGCGAGATAATTCTCGCTTCATCAGCAACGATCAAAAACAAAAATTTAATCCAAATATGTTACAAAAAGCATATACCGGAAGGAGCCCAAAAACATATATGTACTAAGTCTCACTCTAGTTATCACCCCAGTGTTGGACTATCTACATTCAATCTTTAAAGTCCTCCTTGTGTAAACAGAGAGAGCATATATATGTGGCCTACAACTCACCTCATTTTAGTTTTTTCTTCTCTAAATCTTCTCTATTTTTAAAACATTAATTATCTCTTTACTCACCTCGATTTAGCTCTGTTGAGCGAGGTGCGAAACCGGTGAGCCAGTCCGTTTTTCAATTCTATTTTTTACAAATACCATTATCATGGGTAGTAATAAAAATATTTTTGTCTATTTATAACGTTAAGTTTTGTAACCACCAATCATATTTCAAATATATATATATATATATATATATATATATATATTACTGGAAAGTGTTTGTGGAATGTATATGTGGGAGTTATTATTGCTACACCCTTTATAACTGACCTATTCTTTTTGTGACCTTTGGAATCATTTCTTTTTTTCATAGATTGCAAAGAAGTTCAGTTGCAAAAAGCTTTCACAGCATACAAAATTGCACTGTTCTTTCCGTGTTACTTTTAGCATTCACTGTTTCACTCTATCATTAGAGTGAATGACAGTTTTGACGTATTTGTTTAATATATAATTCTAATCAATTTTTCTTCTTCTTCTTCTTCTTCTTCTTCTTCTTCTTCTTCTTCAATTGTCTGTCAATAGATCGTAATAAATTTTGACTGTTTCTTATCGCCCTCAAACCTCCCCATCATCCATTTACTCAAGTTGGCCATGTAGATTATGCGACGTTTTCCTTTGTCATTTTGCCTTCAGTATGATCTGTGATTATACATTCTCCGAGCCATTTTCCCTACTGTTTGTCATTGAAATTTCGACTGTGTCTTCCTGATGTTAAATATAAGCGACTTTTTTGTTTTCGTTTTCTCTGAAACTTAATTGTTATGTGGTATTCTCAGTATCCTTCTGTAGAATCACATTTCTTTTGCTATAGATCTCTTCATCTGTAAGTAGATCCTCCAGTAATCACTATTACATAAGATGACTGATATTACATAACGGTTCAATACTTTTTTTTTTGTTTTTAACTAATTTTTTTATCTTTGTTAATAATTTTCCTATTTTTTAGAAAGCACTCTTTTCACCTTCGGATTTCAATGTCATACATTGTGTCTTCAATTAAAACACTTTCCAGTTATGTAAAGTTTTGCACTTTGATTTTGGTATCTGCAATTTGTAATTCGTATGTTGAGCTGTTCTTTTTACTGACGATGTAATCTGTGATCTTTAAAATGATGTTTATTCCTTTCCTCTCGCTTTCTTTTATTACTTTACTTGCAGGGGTTCTAGTAGGTTCTTTTTTATGCCTAGTATCAATACTGTTCCATCTGCCTATATTATGTTGTTAAAATTGTGGCCGACAATAATAAATTTTGGTAGTACTTTTAATTCTCTAAGTATCGCCAGACTGGATAGGTTGAATACGTTCGATAAAAAGACACACCCCTTCCTGATTTTTGTATTTCATGAATTCCTTTTGTATGTAGGCGTTTTACTTCCAATATAGGTTCTTGATTATGCTAATATTCTTCTTAAATATGTCAATGTTACCTAGCAGTTTCAGTAGTTCTTTCCGATGTTTTTGTCATTTTTTTTCATCATCTATAAAACGCAGGCACACATCCTATTGCATTTTTATTGCTCATTCTGATAAAATTCAGGGTATAAATATAGCATTACTCGTTCCCGCATTTTTATCTAATCTGCAATGTTCTTTTCCTCGGATACTTTAGTATGGTTTATTCTTCTAAATTCGAATTATAAGTTTAGTTATATGGCGCATTATGCTGATTGTACGGCTTCTACATCAATGCTATGAAAATAGATCTACTTAGGTCTTCCGGTATATCAGCACTGTTGTATATTTAATTTATTATGGCTGTAACCGTGTCAGTAGTAAAATAATCTAACAGTATCTCTATTAGAATTTTATTTGATTCTGTTCAATTTGATCTGTGAGTATTCCATATCAGGATTTTGATATTTCTTGTCCGATTGTTCTTTTTCTTCTTGGAGATGTTCTCCAGTTTATTCGTTTCATTTCTGGAAGTATTTCTTTCTTCTTTTTGTCCCGTCTCTGAATTTTATCTATCCTGTTGATAACCTTGTCTTTTATTCTAATAGTTCTCTAAATTCTTTGTATATCTGCTTTATATTTCATATTCATTATTTATATTTTAGCATATTAGTTTTGTTGATACGTTTCTCTTTAGCTCACCTGCATCTGTTATTAAATTCATTATGCAGATTCTTATATCCTGTGCTGTGCCTTAACCGTGTTTTTGTGTCCCTTTCCTAAAACCGAGAATTTCATTTGTCATTAATTCCTTTTCTTCTTTGTCTTGTATTTTAGGATGATTTTAATTGCTTATATTTCTAAAGCTTATCTTGTTGACTGCATTTTTATTTTATCCATTTTATCTACATTTGACACTGTCCATCTATTTCTCCAAAACATTCGCAATAACTCTGGAATCTGTCGTACTGCAATTTTGTTGCTGCCTTGGCCTCTTAAGTCTCCGTCGTTTCGCTCTAAGTTTACTTATCACTGGAAGTTATGTTGTTGATTTTGTTTATCGTTTCGCTCTGGACTTCTCTATGTCTATATACGCCTTGGGTGTTATTGTGTAATACCTGAACATTCGCTGTAGACACCAAGGCCCATTATTCTCTGCGTTCCTTGCGGGATCATACTCCGAATTTGACAAACAATTCACCATCTATCGTCTTGCCTACTTTGGCATTCAGGTCTTCCATGATGATCATAATTTCGTATGATTTGAATTGATTATTCGTGTTGTCTAGCGTGCATTTTTTTTCAATTTCTTGTTCGGTTTGTTACTTTGTGTTGTCAGTGGATATACAGCAATGGTGGATATCTTGAAAGTATAGCAAAATTCCTTTCAGATAGTCGTCAGTATCCCAGAACACATTTTTATAATGTCTTTGTCTAATATCAGTCCTGTTCCTTTTTCATTTTTCTTACCGCCTGCGTATATAATGTAGAATAATTTCTAATGAAATTTCTAAATATATTTTATTTCCGTAAGTGTGTGGGCGCATTCATCCCGCAAATTTGTTAACCAAAACCAAATTTATACGGATAGCCTCAAAATCTCTTTAATTCACAGCCATCTCCGTCACTGCTACCAGCAGAGAACAAAGGAATGAGGAGAGAAGATGTAATCAAAATTCGAGCCGGTGGCCATAAAAATTCTTTTAATAATTGCTGTGTTACTCGATATGTAATCATTAGGGTGAATGAAACTTTTCACTTATCTGTTTAATAAATAATTCTAATGCATTCCTATAGAAAATTTTGATTTCCAATGATTTTCTATATATGCTTTTAATATTTTCTGTGCCACTCTGTGTCATTAGAGACTGTAGTGGCCTCGGTTATGCTTGACAAATTGACTATGTGCCAAACACGTCCGAAGTCACCCCAATTTAAATATCAGAAGGTTGGAAGTTGGAATCTGAAAAGATAAGATATTTCGTTTGTACATTAAAATAAAGATTTATTAACAGAATAACAAAATTGTAAGAAGAAACATATAAGTGAAATTTTGTTAACTAAACACTCTAAAATATTTGTGAGAAAAATGTTCATAGAGAAGTTGCATGCAGTTTTTAGTTAAAATTGTTCAAAAAGAAAGATAAGTATTTAAAATATTCCTAGGAAGTGTAGAACTCGTAGGTAATAGCAGTAAATAGCTAAGTATCCCGGGCGTATATTCGTTTGTAGCAGAATGTAACGTTCTTTCTCCCTTGCCCTTTTTTGGTAGGTTGGCGACAGGTTGAGGAAGAAGGTAAAACAAATAAAGAAATTGTATTTAGAGTGTACTGTTGTTGTTGTTTTCTTTAACGGCGTGGAGTGAACACGAAGAAAAGAAAATTAAAAGTAAAGGTCGAATGAATCTGTGACACACGTTTACGTCCGTGTCGGCTTCTTGAAATTTCTTTTGTTACATTGCCGCAAGGTCCGTCAGCTAACCGATCCTATGCTGAACTGAATTTTATCGGCCAGCGAACGTGGTTTAAATAATGAAGCTTATCATGTTACTGACTCCAGCAAGCATTTTCACTTCTAGGTGTGAAAAAACGTCATATCAATTTTCGATTTCCTATCCAATCAGGACCCAGAATTTTCTTTTCACACTGACTTGTAAAATTTGCCTTGGTCTGGGTTTTCAAAAACGTTTTAGTCATTTTGATCCGCTTTTGCGCGTGTGCAATTTTACTTTGTCTTTTAGTTAACTGTTGGATGATATAGGATTTGTATCCTATAAGACAATGAAACTCTTGAGGTATTTATTACACAAATGCTGTCAGTGATAACACCGTCTAAACAAACATCATGTTTGTTACATTGTTTATGAAAATGACGAAAATATATGCGATAGAATCTTTTGATTGCGATCATCACATACTTTTCCATAAAAAAGTAGCAATGGAAAAAATATTGCAAAAAGTCCGGAAGGTGTTGATGACATTGCTATATCAAAAACAAGCAGCTAATCTAATTGATAAGAATAATCGATCGCGACCAACCGATTTGATTACACTTGTACTGGTTATAAATAGAAATGGGGGGGGAGAGAGAGGGAAAGGAGGGAGAGAGTGTGAAAGCAACGAGAAATGAAAAATCCAATCAACAGCTTCGATTTTTCAGATTCATAGACTGCCAGCATATATATATATATATATATATATATATATATATATATATATAGTTTTATTGCAAACAATTTGTGACTTTATCTAAGAAGATTCATGCTGACTTCGAACTTTCGTAAGAACTCCGTTATAATGTATTCACTCTTCAGGGCTGGATTTTTTTTCTGCTGTGGATTTCCGGGTCCCTTTCTTATTCCTAAGGGCCCTGGTGTAAACACTGGTGTAATTTTTTTTATTTTCAGGGTGCGGTCAACTCAAATATATATATATATATATATATATATACTAAACAGTTATAGGTCATATTAAGTTTAAAGTTAGATTAGACCAGTAAACGGTTCTATTAAAAAGTGCTCAATGCATGTTTGAAGGGCAATTAAGCTTCAACATTGAGTGCTTTAAGATATTTCAGTTAAAGAGATCAGCCGATTATGCAACCATGCATTTTTGGTTTCGTCAGGTGATTTGCAATACAAATCACTTGTTGTAAATGAAAAGGCCGAAAACAAGTTAGCGGAATCGACTGATTTCCCAACTTGAAACTATCTACTTGTGTGTGTGTATATATATATATATATATATATATAGGTGATTCTTGGGCATTAACAGCGGAATTACAGAGACGAACCTAAGCATTAGAAATAATATGCAACGGAATTAACCTTAGCATCTCCAATTTCGACTGCACAACAAACGATGCAATACAAGACACCCTCAAATACCTTGATAGATGAGAATCACCATCAAGAAGAGAAAGCTTAAAGGCTATGTCACCTCAGCGGAGCCAATAATATTTTCAATGCTGTCATACGAGATACCCCATTAAGCAAAAGAAAAACGGACTGACAACGTCACTGAGTGAACTGGATGATTCTTTACAGTGCCTCAGACATTGGATAGCAATGTAGACGTATGATGGTACAAATAGTTTATCAGCTTTTCAACTGCGCTAAAGATCAGTCGACCACGCACCGTCATGGAAATAATGAAAATAAGTGAACGAGAGAAATATACCTGCGTCGGTTGAATAAAAATTTTGATTCGTAATTCTAAGAATGGCTGCTGAATGCAACAAGCATCTAAAAGTACAGCAACGGAAGCATATCGTCCGAATGGTTGTGGCTATAAAATTCCGATGAGGCGTACAATTTGAATTAATCATGTATAATAACAACAACAACAATAACTATAATAAAAATAAGAAACAAAGTTTAATCATTTGTCTATATTTGTGAGTTCTTGTTACAGCAGAAGTGAACAACAACTTCGAGAGTTGATTTAAAGGGAGATAACTGATAGGGAGACATCTAGTAAAGGCATGACACGTGAAACTAGAGCATTGTACCCCAGTGAATGAAATAAAGAGTTCAGTTCAAATTTCCAATCAACTGAAGATCAGAGCGTCGGAAACGTCGTGAATATGGCAACAACAATAAGGACATAAGTCCGAACAATGGAAATCAGAGGAAATAAAGTTTAATCAAAAGTGAAATTAGTGGGTGTATTCTTATAATTTTATACTTTAATATTTTCCATTGGTAAAAGTGTATGACGTCTGAACAGCTACTGACCATCATTTCAAATTTTATTTTCTAAAGTGAATCGGTCTTTTTCCTTACCGAAACACAATCTTCTTATCTCTTTTTCTAGCGATTAGTTTAAGATAAACTTTAAATATAAGCAGATGAAATTATATCTAATCAGTTGATACACTGATTGGTTTATTTGAACAGCAGATCAGTTGCTTGATTGTTTTTTGTTAAAATAAAATGCTGAAATCACAAAATATTTTACGTATCTATTTTTAGATAAAAATTAGATAATTAAAATTTAGCTGGATCCATGCCCTTCTTAAATGTATTTGTGCGTAAGCGAAAATAACAAACTAGAATTAATTTTCTGATTAAAAATTCTCCAGTCATTATCTATTACTCTACCAGCACATCCAAGCTTTCAGGAGCTGCTATTAATAAGCGGTCACCCGTTTAGATCCTGACCAGCCTCGACATTACTTAAGTTCGGTGATAATACGAGAAACGTAGTTTCAACGTGATGTGGCTGTAAGACTAGCCAATTGGAATCAAATGTGTAACTCAAAACATCATTTCTGGTAGAAAGTCATTAGGTTCTCTTTTCTTAGGATGTTTTCTTTGTAAGAAAATTGCATGTTAAAAGCACAAATGATAGGAAATACCTGTTGTTAAGCATTAAAATAATTAGTAAACTTTGTTGGTCGATGTTTATAACTTTGGTGATTACTAAATACTGATATATTTAACTACTGTTAACATCAATAATCAGTGCAAATAAAATTTGGTCTCAAAATTTAGTAAGTTGTTAATATGATTTTTACAGTTTCGCAACTCTCTGCGTGCAATTTCAAATTAAAATACATTTTCGATTATAAAAATAAATCTTTTTAGCGAGTAAATATCACATTAACAATTTAATGAGAATAATGATCTTTCCAGATACAAATTTTACGAATTAACTTCTAGCTAGATTGGTCTCAGAAAATAAAATCATGGAGAATTACAGAAACATAACCATTACCAAGGAAACTGGAAAAGACTTGAATTAATGAGAGAGTAACTAGCACATATTTATTGTAAACACGAATGGAAATGAAAAAATGTTGAAAGCAAGAATGGTATATCCTAAGAAGAAATAGAGAAAATATGTATGGTTGAATATATTTAGAGAGAAGGGATCACACTATCCACTCTGTGATGAGATCTGAATTAAAGCGTTGGAAGCATTGTAGGGAATTGCATACAATGCTCTTTGCAAATAAAATGTAAGTATAAAGTTATTGGATGAGGTTCAAGATCCTGGTAAATGAACTACAGACTGTGCCAAATAGTCTAGAGCCACACTTGCAGAATTTTGTTGCAAGCAATCCGACTATACGATACAATTCGAGTAGTAGCACCTGTTAAGATCTCAATTATGGGCAAATAGTGAACCCCTAAAGAAAAACAGAATACTATAAAAGTATAAAGTAACATTTTGATAATAAAAGTACAACAAAAGTTGCTTATAAGATATATTTAGTTGAAGCCATAACATTGTGTTTAAAATATAGAGATTTCGGCCTTAAATAACCCATAGAAAAGTTAACGTACTGCTAAACAAATTCTATCAACCAAGAAACAAGTTAATTTAACTTGGGTCTACTAGTTTTCGCACATAAGAATGAACTCACCTGATGTGTACAAATAATCCTGCCTATACACAGAACGGCAGTGTGTAGCAGGAGTTGAGCTGAGTAGTTGTGCCGCCGCTAGTTGGTCAGTAAGAATATAGACTCATTACCCGGACTTACTCCTTCACTGCAATATTGTATATATTGACTCCTACTAACAGTATTCCTAGTATTCTTGAATTGACTTACCCGTTTTCCAGTTTGTATATTTTTGTTTCAATAAAACTTACATTTTTGATCTCCATATCCGCTCTTGTTATTTACTATTTTGTGTGGCTTCTCAACAAGAATCCGCAACATAATCATAAGGAAATAAAATAAAACGCAATGGTATCATTGAACCATTTCACCCCAAGCAATGCAGAAATGCGCAGGTGGTTACTGTTGGAGAATAAAAAAAGATACAGAAAATGTCAAAGAGAATATAAGAGATGAATGGGAATCAAGTAGATAAAATATTGCAATGGACGCTGCATTTAAACTTTTGAAGATTGTAGCTAAAAGGGAATTATGCAAATAGAAGTGAGTCCAACAAACGAGAAGTGCGAGAAAAGAAACTATTAGAGCAGAAGAGGCGGTTACATTAAACTAGTTCGACGGTAAAAAGGTGCGACCTTAATGTCAATCTAGTAACACGAGAAAAAAACATATGTGTCGTGGTACCAGGAAAAAAGCTCATCAGAGCCGTTACCATGAGAATACTTGAGGGAAGCCACATCACCTCGGTGAGAAGGTGACTGAAGATGGGATTATATTGCAGATCATCCTTTAGATTTTGTCGGGGACCTCAAGATGAATAGCAGGAGCACCTGACCAGATTGTATTTCTGTTCAATAAAACACGTAAAAATACAACTATAGATTATCCATTACCAAAACTGGCTTTACAATTAGTGTTCATTATATACATGAATGTTTTATATTCCAACAAGTATGGTATATACTTTGAAAAAATCTATTCATATAATTATATTTCATTTTTCAGAGTTTAACACAAAACAAAGGTTTTGTAATTAACAAAATAATTGTATTTTGGAAAAATCTCATTGGTAGAGATTAAATCTTAATTTTAAAGGTTCGTTCTTGTGAAATGTTGTAAATTAATAAAGTGTAAAATGTTCTTTCACAATTAGCTGCGACAAATAATGTCTATAGCTAATTTAATATTATTTTGTTTGTGTGTCAGTCACTTCTCCTCAGTATTTTGTGTTTCTGTATACATTTAATGAGATGATAGTAGCAGAATTTTACGAACTGTACAAATGCTTTTAGTGAAACATTAAGAAAGACAAATGTTAAGATTTATTGTCTAAAGAAACATAATACCACTCAAACTATAAATATGAAACGTTGTAGTAATCGATTTAATGATACATGCGGTGGTATAACAAAAGAAAATAGCATTATTGATTAACTGAAATTACATTCGGCTTATTATAAGTGAAATCGGAGACTATGTGTTATTGAGAATAATTTGTTAATTAGGTTTTTAATTGGATGAAAGATATCATGGAAAAATGTCATACACGTTTTTATTGGTTGAAAATACCAATGTAAAAGAATTCTAACTTAAAATTCTGTTATAATTCTATTTTAGCATTTGTTAAAAATCTTTCTATTGGAAAATTTAAAAGCAAAGATTTAAAGTTTTATCAAACTTATTGAACTGTTATTTTCATTATGATTCGTCGAAGGGCAGTTACGAAAGCGTATTTCTGTTTTCCATAGGTATTTCTGGACTATGAATATTCAGTGTAATTTTCTGGAAACTCAATAATATGAGCGGGGCAATATCTTATACGGTACGTACTTTATAGTAAATTAAATAAAAGAGTAACGTTTATGATGTTATGTAATTATTGTAACATAAGAATATTGCTGAATGAGAAAGAAACTATAACAGAGGTCGAAAAATGAAATAGTAATCTTTATAACATCAACAAAATACAATACACACCACCTGCGTTAAGTATATAACCACTGCTAGTGGTGAATTACTAGACAATAATAGCTGCCTCCCCACTTGAGACAAAATGTAGCACAAGGACTTTTTAATTTGAGTGATCCGGTCCATATAACTCGGGCAAAATTGAATGTCTAATTTTCCTCAGACATGACTCTACCCTTCGGCGGAGCCCCGTCTGGGTTACTCTCTATCCGAATGCAGAGTGTCCGACCATGTCAGAATTGCGTCTAAATGACGTTAATGGTTAGACGGCAACTTAACCACCAACAATAGTGTCCAACGTATTTATGAGGATTGGGACATACACATTAATGTTCATAGACACGTATATAAGTTATAAATGAATGTTATGTTCACTTTAGGCAATTTCTTTTCGTCAAGTTTCTTTTACAATAAGTCCATGTTACATTTATGTTCGTCAAAGATATTAATACACTCATTGGACGACATGATGCTTAATGAAGGACAAAAAGTAATCTCTATCTCTCACTTTCACTTTATCTATGCATATATAAAGTACCGTGTATAAATAGATAAGTCAAGTGGTAAGTACGGCAGAAAGTTCATATGCATGCGTGCTTTTTTTCGGTTTTTTTTTTTCACACTCACACGTTAAATTTCTTCAGTCGCCTTTGGTTGACCGTAAAAGTTTTTTTTTTTTTTTTTTTTACTGACATGCAAAATTTGATTTCGTCTTTATACTTCAAAATTGTTTTCAGCATTTTTGATTCAGCTCTACTCTACGGGTCATCTAATTTTTTTTATTGTTTTTGGAATACTATTTGAATTTAGCGTGTGTGTGGGTGTGTGTTTTCCGCGTTTGAATTCTGTGTGTCTGTTTGTGTGTCTTAAACTGTGCAATATATGTCCATTAGTTTAAACCATTTAAAGACACACACACACACACACACACACACACACACACACATACATATATATATAGTATTGTGAAAAAGTATTACGACAAGAACTATTTTATCTTTTATGAGGTATCAAAATATAAGTTTAAAATCACCCATGTCCTAACATTTAACACACTACCGGTAGTGTACAAAAGTATTATGACAGGGGTGATTTTCTTAATAACCTCTCTGAAATTCATAATACAGGGCAAAAAGCCAAGTAAATTACTAATAAATATTGATTATTTAAAACTAGGTGTAAAAGAAGTGCATTAAAAAAAGTTATATTTAATTTTTCCTATTTTCTATTAAACAAGTTATTTTGAAACTACTCATTATTCTATTATTTATTCTATTATCCTTAGATATGACTGTCTTTTTTCTTATTCCTCCTTCTCGAATTGATAAATCTAATGTTACTTCGCAAGACACACTTTGGGAACAAATACAAGCTGCTTTGGAGGAGATACCATTTGATGCATTGAAGAAGCTTGTGATGCCATTGCCTGACTGAATGAAGGCTGTGATCAAAGCAAAAGGCTATTATACTAAATATTAAACTTATTTTGTAGCAAGTATTTTTTCTTGTTAAAGCATTTGTTGAGTAAATCAAATACAGTTACTTTGAGAGAAAATAACCAATTTACACTAATATGCCTCATAAAATATGAAATAGTTCTTGTCCTAATACTTTTGCACAGTACTGCACACACACACACACACACATATATACATATATATAGCCTAAGATTGCGTTGAGTAGGATGCAGACTGTCGTCTGTTCGGATTGACCTCCCTGTCTACATTTATATTGACATATACTCTGTTTATGATATTGGGAACTTTTACCTATAAATATACCATAGCTCAGAAGTAGAATCGCCAACTGACGCCAATTCGGTCGGGTTCAATCCTGGGTAAAAACAATCGGATGTCTAACCGTACTGATGAGCTGTGATACAGCGAAACAGATCTGTCTGCGGATGACTATTTACGCTCTCACACCCTGATTGAGCACTCTGGAAGAATGGGAGACTTTGAAAAACAGTAGCTACTCTGGCATGTACGCATCGCTCATTCAGTAATGCATTAGAGCACTCTGGCTATTGGGCGGGTATAATGATAATATACACGCTAAAAAGTCTGCCTACTTCTACCGAACGCTCATAGCCCAGAGGTTAGAATCGCCGACTGACGCCAATTCGGTCGGGTTCAATCCTAGGTTAAAAGCAATCGGAATCTAACCGTACTGATGAACTGTGATACAGCAAAACAGATCTGTCTGCGGATGACTATATATATATATATATATATATATATATATATATATATATACTAATTATCAGTAGACATAAAACATGTATTCAGTGTCTTTGGATTTAGTTTAAGTGCACAAGTTAATGCTATGACTACAGTCGAAAGAGAAATAATATTTTTCGCCTGGTCTTTGGTTATTTACATTTCAGATATTTGAAAGAAGCTCCGGAAATTATTGAGTATAGAATGATTTATTGGTCAATAAATTGTATAAGACTATTTAAAAAGTGTGGCAGTTACTAAATTTAAATTATCTTCCGCATAATGTATGGGAATTTTCTACTCTAGGATGTTTAGCTCAGAAGTATTAATGATTAGGAATTTGATCATAGAATAAGCTACTAGAGTAGTCTCGCCCAATAACGCGAATAGCTGCAAAACCAAAACATTAATTTAAAAACTCGTCATGTTTTTAAATACCTCTTCAGATCGAGTATTTCATATGGATACTATACATGTGAATTATACATATTCAGAAATATCTAAACTGTTAGCTGTATATAAACACAACCATAGATTAATAGCTTTGTAGCTATAGGGAGCTGATTAATGTTTATAGTTCGGCCTTGTGTCATACATAAGCAAACTCCCTACAGCTTACAAGTTTTATCCAAAATTATCATCAGAATGTTTTCATCGTTATCAGAAAGTTGGTTGTCGGCAGGTTGGAATATGTGGAATTGTGTGCAATAAAGTAAGATTAAAATATACATTTTTCATGTTAAAAATAGAAATTTATTAAAAGGAAAGAATAACACTTTGTTGAATTTAATGTACTAGTACTAGTACTTTAATGTATTAATTAGAAAAATTATTAAGTATTTAAGGGTAGAGTTCGTGTTCAATGATAAAATTATGGGTATCAATGTTCGTTGTAGTAATTGTTGAAAGAGTATCTGCGTACGTACGTATGTATGTGTTTGTTTGGTAGGAATGTCTTTGGATGGAGAAGAATAAGTAAAAAGAATCAGCAGAAGGAAAGAGAAACAGGACGAATGTCCGGGTCAGCTTGAACCTTCTCTCGTTACATTTAAGCTTGTCATCTTTGCTACTTCCATCCTTGGCTGACCTCGACAGGTTAGCGTCGTAGTTTAAATAGCGAAACTTCTCATGATGCCGGCTCCAGCAAGCCTTTTCGCATCTAGATGTGAAAATACGTCATATATGAATTTTCTGTTTTTAATCCAATCAGGATTCAGAGTTTGCTTTTCGCACTGACTTGTGAATTTTTCTTAGCTGGGTTTTTCCACATTGCTTTTAGTTCTTAATTCCTTATCCCTACAGCTTAATGGCTTCCTGTAAGTGAAGCGTTTAAATCTTAACGACGACCATCCTTCTTCCAATATCGTCGACTAATGCTTCAGAATCTCTAAGAGCTTTACCAAACAACAAAAAACAGTCATGTGTGTTACTTCAAAATAATGTTCGGACTGAAAATTCCCATCAATACTGGAAAGAGCTATCAGAGTTACTGTATTTAAGAAATCTATTTTCCTGAAAATTGTTTTAAGAGAATGATTTTATAAATTTCAAACGGTAGCAGCACTACTGTGTGGTCAATCGAAAAACTTAATGTTTTCCTTTTTACGAAACCACTAATATAATGAGTATTATTAAATATGAGGAGAACAGATAATACACTCTGATCCCAGTGCGATCGACTCTGGATGCTCTGACATTAAATGTTACTGTTGTAGGGTTATCCCTTTTCATAAAGATGGAGTCATCTAGAGTATAATTATACTACTGAAGCGAAACCGGAGAATACCGCGTTTTCTCGCGGTAATTCCTTTGACACTGTCAATCTCTCTTCCCCCGGGCGGTGAGTTATTAACCCTGTCGTGGCTCCGCCGAAGGGTAGAGTCACGACTGGGCAAAATTAGACAGATATTTTTGGCTGGGCAATATGGCCCGGAGAACCCACGTTAAAATGTTCACGTGCCACATTTTGTCCTAGTGGTGGGGTGTAAATAAATAAAGAATACCACGTTTTCACAGAGAGTTAAGAGAATACGATAGTCCAGAGAGAGATTAGCAGTCAGCAAACACTAGTTTATAGTTGCGCTGTGCTCCACTCATCGAGAAGATTATTACGCAGTACCAGTCAGCTTCCGACGCGGACATACTCAATATACTACGGCTTCACTTCCAGAGACTTGTACATATACTTTTTACTAAACCGAATTCCTGGACTACTAATCTTCATTAAAGTTTGTATCCTTACGTTAATACACTTAATTTCTATCTCAATTACTCGTCGTTGTTCATTTATTTGTGCGGACCTCTTTTCCGGGATCTACAACATTACCTTATAAGAAAACAACTGATAGTGAGATGGTGAGAATAGATACTGCATTTTGAGCCCATTTCGACGGCCATTGTGTGCAAGTAAAGCTTAGCTTGTGTAGTACTGGCTGCTCGGTCAATAAATACCGAACGTTTTCTTTTAAGAAAACTGCTAATATAAACAATTAACATCATTCCTCAGTCAAGTACCAGCCGGACCCCAAGGTATCAGATCGTGTTCAAGTTTCGCCGGGGCTATATTATTTCTTCGATCCATCTTGATCATTTTTATGGTCTTAGAATGTAAAGACCTTAGCATTGCAGATAAAATAAACAACAAAATTAAATAAATTCTATTCAGAGATTTAGAAAATCATTGACTTTCACCGAGATTAAAAAACTCCGTTTCGACATATGATAAATGTTCTTGACAGGAAGTTTAATTTCGCTTGTCAATTCGAGAAAGATAAATAGTCCAACTTCCTCCGGTCCTCACACGTCCTTGTCTCACTTAGCTGAACACGCGAGTCATGTTTTTGACAATAGTCTATTTCCCTTTGTGGACTAATAACAACAAAAAAATCTCTATATTCATTAGACAATCCTGTTATTGATTTCTATGGCAACAGTTCTGAATTTAAACACTATAGTGAACAATTTTTGCTGTCCGTATACCGAATATCTTCACTTTTGCATGAATAGATATTTCGGATTTCTTTCAAGTGATAACACATTTCTAAATGTCGGTTGAGTGTTCGTGTCAATCTTAGAAATTAACACAGCAGATATCCTTTCAGTAATTCACTGTTTATTATTGATGATGTTAGAGACACTAGGCAATTTAGATGCCACTTTCACTTGGTATGAAACCTAAATCTATTTGCATCATATATTTAAATTTAAGCAAATATATTTCTGTATAACTTCTGTTTAAAATAAAACAAAATATATTTTTTAAATAAAATTAATTTTTAATATTTACACCCTTACTAATTGCTAATTAATTAAAACAAATCGAATAATGCCTTGTAGAATCTTTCACACTTTCTCTGATTACATATGCGTAATCTCTTGGGGTTTTTCTCTTCCGACCTCATTTTCATTTAACTTTTGGTCTGATCGATCCAATTTTTTTCTTCGCCTTGATGACACGACTGACAGTTGAAAGGCTGACACCAACCATATCCGCGATCTCACTGTAGGAAAATAAAACAGTTGTTTCAATTAATTTTTACACGTAGAAATATTTTCATCTTAATTCTTGGCGTGTTTTGTTGCATCTATTTAAGAAATCATTCTACAGTTAGTAGGAATATTATCCTGTATTTTATTATGAGATGAAATATTAAAAACTAGTATTAATTTTGCTAGTATGTACTGTATTTCAGTCAACTTCTATTTTCCTTTTACTTCCACACAAGACAGTATATAAAATAACATGTGCAAAATCGAGGAGAACATGTTATGGGTAAGGATTAAGAACTTTTAAAAAAATCACCTGACTTAAAATCAACCGCACAGATGGTTAGAAAAATCTTAGGATCAGATGATAGACACAAATCCAAGAAAATGACTTTTTATTGGGCCATGAATTTAGGAATCGGCAGAAGGCAAGATTTCCTGGTAAAAGCGGGTTGTACCTACCGAATTTCGTCAGTGAGAATTCCCCTTTAATATTAATAACATGAGAATGCTTTGAGTAGTCACTTACACACATTCCGCCTAGACCTAGAAAAGTAGCCGGCATTTATTTTTTACTCCGGACGATAAAAGAAGTTGGAACAGACCATATGCGTTGTACTAATAAAACAAATATTTCTCCCTGCCTTGAAATCCTCACAAATATCATATATCAAGTTCGTGTGAAATTTGATTTCTTGTTTAGTGAACAAGAGTCACTGTGATGTCTTCGTATGTGTACAAAGTAGCTTCAAGGTGGGGATATCTCAACTTGAATAATATGGAATATATTATGTGCTGAAGTAGTTGCAAACATTTTAATACGTGTTTGGGGTGTGCTCGCTGTCATCACTTTTTACTTACAAGTGTGGTGAATTTGTCCATGAGCAAAAATCTTCTTAAAACCTTTCCTATTGTCTCTACCTCCGTGTTATTTCATATGGTCACGGTTAATTTAGTGCGTAATGAATCACTTTATCGGTCCATATGTTACTTTATAAAATCAAATGCCAATATAGCATTAACTTAATTAATACAATTAATAACAGTATCATCATCTTCCTCGGTGCTCTGTCTGCTATTGGAAAAACTGTATAATTAACAGAAATTTCTTCAAATCCCAGCATATATTACGCAACTTTAACCCCTCAGAGAGTGAAGCTTGGGGTTCTTGAAAAAGTATCATCCTTCTTTAACATCGTATAGTGGCGCTATATATTCACAAATAAAGAACTGTAGCAAATAAGAGGAATTACATCATTTGAAGACTGTCAAGAACAGCAACAGCTAAAATGGATAGTGTGTTTAACTCGAGGAATGAAAATAATGACATAATGAAGATTTTGACATTCCACACCACATCAGAATGAAAAATTACGAAGGAAACACCCATCAATAAGGAAAGAGTGATAACAGCTAGTGGACTTGAAAAAAAACAACATTTTCCTGAAAAATGTTTTAACAGAGTAATTTTATAAATTTCAACCGAAAACAATATTGGCTACTCGGTCAATGAATGCCAAATATTTGTTTTATAGGTAAACAGTTAATATTACTATTACTGTTGACATTTTAAACCATTATTGCGGTCTAGGATCAAACCCACACAACTCTAGGTGTTATTGCTGTGTATTCTCTAACAAAAACCTCCTACGGTGTGGGGAGTTCCTAATCTCTTAGAAATTCAGAATTGTCTTTCTCCTTGTTAACTAAGGCTAAAGAGCACAACCGATTTTACCTCTGTTAACCTCTAGGGATGGGTTCATGCAATTTTATTTTTGCAATTTCATTTTCGGCGCTGATGACCGCAGCAATATGTTCAAACTCAACCTGCGTGTAATACAAATCTGCAACTTTTTCGTAACTTGGCGAGGAATGTGTATAACTAAACTAATAATAATAATCGATAAACGATTTATTTGTACTTTTTATTTCAACGTTATTTGGAATTGTTTTCTTAATTTAACAATAAAAAAATAGTGAATGAGGAACTAAAAGGAATCCAGAAATTAATTATGAAAATTATAAAATTTGAGAAAAACTAAAAATAAAAACAATCTATAAAAGTATTTAGCAAAAGTGAATTGCAATGATGATGGTTATAGCAACTGTTTCTTTTCATTGACCGAGTGGTCAGTACTACTTTCGGTTAGAAATTTATAATATATTTTTATTAAAACAATTTTAAAGAGAATTAGTTGATCAGTTTTATTAATTATTTTTCTATTTCCATTTTAGATGGGGATTCCTTCGTAACTTTTTGCTTGAAGTAGTGTGGAACGCTAACTTTTTTTGTTATGTCATTCATTTTAGTTGTGGCCGTTGTTGTAAGTTCTCAAGCGATTTGGTTGATATTGTTTAGAATAGTTCTTTTCTCAGACAGAAAAATGAAAGAGAGAAAGAAACAAAATTAAAGAGAAAAAACAGAGAGAAAGGTAGAAATATGAAAGAGAAAAAAGCGAAAGAAAAAAGATGAAAAGGAGAAAGTCAAAAAGAAAGAAAGAGCGAAATATGAAAGAGAAAAAGTTGAAAAGAAGAAAGAAAAATGAAAGAGAAAAAACAGTGAGAAAGAAATATGAAAGAAAAAAGCTGAAAGAGAGAAAAATGAATGACAGAAAGAAAGTGAGAAAGAGGGAAAGACAGAAAGATGACAGCGAAACAGAAATAAAAATGAAAGAGAAAAAACAGAGAGAAAAGTAGAAAGATCGAAGAGAGAAAAATTAAACAGAATAAGATTAAAAGAAGAAAAACAGAAAGATGAAAGAGAGAAAGAAAATGAGAAACAAATATGAAAAACAGAAAGAAGGATAGAAATATGAAAGAAAGAAAGATGAAAAGGAGAGAGAAAGAAAAATGAAAGAAAGAGAAACAAGTGGGAACGATAGAAATATGAAAGAGAGTGTTATGGGACCTACCCGTTTAACCATAATGAACTCTTCTTATGACTATAAATACCAGGAGATAGGCCTCTCTACGTCGGACGATTAACTGAGGAGTTGAGTTGGTTGAGTCTCCCCGGTCTACACTTGGTAGTCAGCCTGACATATAATACTCTTATTTGTTTTTCGTAAATATATCTCTGTTTCACTAATACCCGAGTTGTGTTTTCTTCCGGACTTATTCTGGGTCCACAACAGAGAGAAAGAAAGAAAAAAATATAAAAAGATAATAACCGATGTAAAAGGTTGGTTTATTATCGCTTAATGGGGTTTAAAACTAGAAAGTAAAGAATAGATAGAAATAAAATAAATGGGACAAAAACGAAAATGTTGCTCAGTCGATAGTTGTAATTGTAATGATTCTAATGTTTTTTGCCGAGCAATCAAGTGTTTAATAGCTACTAGTGCTAATGATGGCTCTGATAATGATATTTCGTTTTCAGGTTATCAACGATGCCTTCTAAAAAGGCAACAAAATATTTTTAAAAATCAAGATAATTTCTTCGCAGACGCAATAGAGATATAAAGCAATAGCGTATTGCTTCTCCAGGAGCGTGCTGGACGAAACATGTGGAGTACTGCTGTCATATATGGTCAGGCACCTCTACTGTTCATCACAGTGTTCTTAACAGGCTTCAAAGAAGAATCAGTAATGTGATAGGTATCGACATGGCGGCTCGACTCAAGCCCTTCCCCACCGACGGAATGTGTCTTCTCTTTGTCTGTCCTATAAATACTTTCATGGCTTCTGCTCCAACAAACTTAAGTCACTGGTGCCTCTCCAACAGATGTTTACTTGTGCAACCAGACTGACAACTGGGTCCCACCCATTCACAGTTAGATCAGCCAAATGCAGACAACAATTCTATTCCTGCAGCTTCTTTTCTGGCACTTCCCGCCTGTGAAACCCGCTTCCATATTCTTGCTTTCTTGACGACTACAACCTCCAGGAATTTAAATGCAATGTCAATACTCATCCCTTAACCACTTGACTCTAGTTCTTTCTACACCACCCTGTATATCCTTTTCTTTCTCTCCACCTTTGCAACTGTTCTCACACTTGCATTTCCATCCTTCTCTTGCTCTTTTATAACTGGTTTGTCTTTCTTCTCACTCCCTTCACTTTCTCCTATCTAATCCTTTTACTCTTATGTAGCCCCCTGCACATAAGTGACGTTACCGTCTTCCTCGGGGTGATAGGATGAAAAAAATGTGAGCAACAGCACGTTTCAAGGTAACTGTCATGACGGCATCACAGACAGACTGAATGAACTCTTCTAACCATTTCTTATACCTCCCCTTACAAAAGGTGAGGCGGAGTAGCTTGAGGAGAGCGTCTTAAGAGCGACCAGAAATCAGCCTAGAGTCGATCTACGAACACTGCTATCTTAACGACAAATACGAGTCCCAGTTCCAAGGCCGAGGGTTGAATAATAATATTCCACACTAACTAGTATCATCATTCCTACTAACCAGGTTCTAAGTATTCTATTCTTTTCCGTATTTAATATTAATTCGTATTTTCCTATTTGGTTGTTTTTGCGTTATTCTTAATGAATCTTTAACCTGGTCCACGACAAGGACTGAAAAGTAACAAACAAAAATACACTTATACTTAACATCAGAAAGAGACAGTTGATATGTCTAGGATTCAAAATGATTAAAGAGGGCCTGTAAATTTCGACACTTACAAGTCATACTGAAGGTAACAGTGTCAAAGGAAACATTAACTAACGAGCTCGTGTAAATTGATGGATTCGTTACAACGTATACGAAGTTGTGAAACGTCATGATCATTCTGAGGAGATTCTTCTTCTTCTTCTTCTTCTATGTGCCCTTTCCCTTCAGGACTTTGGCGATCATGGCTTTCTACGTTTCTCTATCCCTGTTGGCCCTGAGCACGCCTTCTCCTGTTACACCGTGCAATCCTCGTTCTGTCATCCACCTGATTAGGTCCCTCAAATACGTTATCCGTTGCTTTCCCCTGTCTCTTTTTCCCTCTATCTGGCCTGTTAGTATCAGGTTCTCCAAGCCCTTCTTCCTCAATGTATGTCCCAGAAACTTCAGCTGTCTCTTCCTGATGCTCAGCATTAATTTCCTTTTTGTTTCCATCATTTCCAAGACCTCGTCATTGCTCACATGCTCAAACCATGATATTTGCAGCACGCTTCTGTTGAACCACATTTCATTTGCTTCCTGTTGTTCCTTCATCTTTGATGGTATTGTCCAGCATTCACTGTCATATTGAAGGACGGACATCACTTCGCAATCCAGTACTCTCTTCTTAGTTTCAAGCGAAATTATCCTGTTTTTTAATATCTTACTCAAGGAGATACGGCAATAAAAAGATAGTGTCAACCCGGAGTACTCAGGTGTTAGTCAAGTAAGGTTAAACGTTAGCGATATCAACAGGTTTTAAGATGCAAAACGTTTTATGAAACAGTAGCTTTGATTTATTGATTTGTTTTTTTTTATGGTTTTCAACCCCTGTGCATGGTATTTTAAGTCAGAACAAATTTTTACGTTGGAATTTTTTGTGTGGGGAGATAACAATGATTTAGTGATACAAGTCTTAATAATTAACCCATAGATGAGGGAGAAGTGAATTCATACCTACTCAAGGGTATTTGGGCGGATAACAAATCCAACGAATCTAACGTGAATTTAAACTCGGCTCCCTGATTAACAATTACGAACTTGACAAGCTCCAAAGGAGAGTCTGTAATGTGATAGGTACTGATCTGGCGACCAGACTGCAGCCACTTTCCCATCGTCGAAATGTGGCCTCCCTCTGTCTCTTCTATAAATACTTTCATGGCTTCTGCTCGGATGAGCTTAAGTCACTGATGCCTCCTCAACAGGTATTTACCCGTGCAACCAGACTGGCAACTGGGTCCCACCCATTCACGGTCAGGTTAGCCAAATGCAGACGACAATTCTACTCCTGCAGCTTCCTCTCTCTCACTTCCCGCCTGTGGAACTCACTCCCGTATTCTTGCTTTCCTGACGGCTACAACCTCCAGAAATTTAAATGCAAAGTTAATACTCATCTACTAACCACTGGCCTCTAGCTCTCTCCCCTCCCCTGTATAACCTTCCCTTTCTCTCCACCTATGTATCTGTCATCGCACCTTCTTTCTCAGCTTTCTATTGTTCCTTTCTAACTAGCTTGTACTCCTCACTCTTTTCTAATTAATCTTTTTACATTTATGTAACCCCCTGCACATCAGTGGCGTTTCCGCCTTGCTCGGGGTGAAATGATTAAAAAAAAAAATTATACCACCCGCACACCGTTAGAGCCCCTGGTATTCCCAAACAATCACTCACACATCTAGTTACTGACTTTTTCTTAACTTTCTTAAGTTTATTATACGTGACAGCAAATGTAATGCGCGTGTTTTCATCGCTTCTAAATTAAGCAACCCGCTATTTAAATACTGACCATATTCCGAAGTGTCCGACCCCTTCGTTTTGATTGTACCTATACAAAAACTCCGCTCCATTGAAATAATCAACAGTAAAATGAACATCTGTTATTGATAAGAATGGGATTTCTCTTCCTGTTTACCGAATGAATGATCAAAGAAACCAGATAAAAGTTCAACCAGCGTCTGACTATCTAGAGTCTGTTTCTGATCGCTTCATCCAACGCTAGTTATTTGGCCAATTATAAAATGTTGTTTTGATCTGACAACACCGACGCAAATCAGCAGTGACAAAGAGATAATAAAGAACCGCAAAAACCTTTTTTCTCCGTTTGAAATCATTAACCGTATTCCAAAGAGGTCGTAATTTAATCTTTTTTCTCTTTGTTTTCCCCATGTCAACTTGAACATATATATTTAACAATTTGCCCAGCTTTCTACAATGATAGATCCGAAGTCAGTTAAGTGCCATACGTGATACACGCTTGGGAGATCATGTCTCAAATGAGACATGACTAACTGAACAGAAGATTTTTCCCGTAGTAGGTTGCTGTTACTTTCTGCAGTAAACTGGTTACCAACTAAGTCTATAGAACCAAATCTGTCCTGCTATTTAACCCATCACTGGAGGGAAAATCGACTGTAATATCTTTCGCAAGGATTTTTGCGCGTAATGCAAGAATTCCATTGGGATTCGAACGCGGCTCTTCGATTTCTTATCCCAAGCCAATATCCTCTGTACCACAACCCACATCTACAGTGATAGTTATGTGTTAAATGTCGTATAATATCTTGGTCTGTGTGAAATGTTGCCAAGAAGTGTATTTTTCATTCTGCACAGGGATATATCGTTGAGTGCACAACGCAACAGCTGCAGGATGACTTATTGTTTTGACTGATAGAGAACAAATGAGAACAACTATAATTATTACAGAGATCAAGTGTGTGTCAATGGGTTAACTATTTAACTGACGTCAGCGGTTATAGAGAGTCAGTTTAAGAGTTGAATTTAGCAGTTGCAGATAGCAGTCGAGTCGTCAATTCGAGCGTGTGCCTACCGCCAACTACCCCCTGACTCCATCACTCGTCACTGAAGAAAAGAGAATAAAAATTAAAATATTGAATGTAACAAAGAAAAAGCAGAGGAAAACATTTTTTATGCAAATCGTGTTCTGGATTGATTCATTGTTATGCCGCCGTTAAGAGTCTACCTTAAAATTTACATAAAAACAACAAGACAGAAACATGCACAAAATGTAAATGAGAAAGAGATGCCACTTTTGATATTGATATTTTTTTATGTTACTTTTTGGATGTGTTACTGTTGATTCATTTTTAGTATGCTATATTATGTAAACGATTGTACAGAGACGCGGGTATTGTGGAAGAGTTTTGGTCGTGAAAAGAAAAGAAGGGCACGTAAAATGTTCATGGGTGAACATTTTGAAAAATGGATGGAAGTTGTGGTGTGTATATCTTGGTCGGTGTGAAATTTCTGCAAGAGAATTGTATTTTGTATTCTGCGGAGGGAGATGTCACTGAGTGTAGAACGTAACAGGTGTAGGCTGATTTATTGTTTTAACACAGCGGTCAAGACGGTGAGGTCAACGCCCGAGGTGGGACCGAGTTTGAGGGGAATAATATGTGTCAACGAGTCAAATATTTAAGTGACCTCTGCGGTCACAAAAAGTCAGTTTGAAAATTGACTTTAGCAGCTGCAGACAGTAGTCGAGTCGTCAGCTCAAGTGTGCGCCTACCGCCTACTAACCCTTGACTCCACTACTTGTCACTGAAGAAAAGAGAATAATAATAAAAATATTGAATATTTTTTATATGTCCATGTCGGCGTTTTTTATCAGCAAAGCCGAGATCTTCAATTTTGGGTCCAGTCTATTCTTCATCGAATAGATAAACGACAAAAGCAATAAGCGAGAAATTAATCACTTAGAATAAAATATTTTACGTAATTTGAATCCAAACATTGCTCTTTAATATTTACTATAACAGTTGATGTTATATCATTTGTCTATTCACTTACAATGTCAGTGAATAGACAAATGATTAAAATTTTTCTTAAGCCATTGCTTTCTACCGTAGACTGGTTGCTAACCAAGGCTATAGAACCCAATCTGTCCTATTATCTAACCCATAACTGGAAGGAAGAGACGGATTAATACCTTTCCCAAGTGTATTTGTACCCAAGTGAATGCAAGGAATCTAACTGAAATTCGAAATCGGCTCCCCGATTTGTCATTCCGAATCGATATCTATTGCACCACAACGCACATCCTTTGTATTTTATCCTTAAAGAAAAGCAATCACTCAACTATCCTTCGTGAGAATTCATGTCAATTAACAGAAAATAAAAAAATAGAATATATGGAAACCAGTGATCGGATATATCCTGAAAGTAAAGAACAAATTATAATAAATTCGCCAATTGCAAAATTAATTTATTCTAAATATTAACTCAGCTTTAACTGTGTCTGGTATAATGCAACCAATGTGAGACAGTCATTTACTGAAACCTTTTTAAAATAGCATTGGTGCTTGTTGCTGGAGGATGTGTCACCACGTCTCGAGTTAGCATCCTCCTAATAAAGCGTGTGGCGGAAAATGTTGTTAAATCAAAGGAGAGAAAAGGCTTTGTCAAATCGAAGAAATTTCCTCCTCGCCGGGAACTTACGATACTTATCTCAGTAAACAACGAGGGTAACGCATTCCGTTGGCGACACATTTCTTGCGGTAAATACTTTTGATTGTAGAACATCAAAAGTTTGGAGGCATTTTAACTCGTGAAACGTAAGGCGTAAATCTAAAGCTAAAAATGTACCTTTTCTTCAATGTCTCGAGTAAACTTTTATTATTCAAAGTATCAAGTGAGAGAAAGGAATCACAATATATGTGTTAGCAATATCAAGGGTGCTTCAACCTAAAGGGGCACACCAAATCAGTATGATTTCTCATCTTCAGCATCGATTCTCGTTTCCGGCCTATTTTCTATTAACACAACCATCCTTATAAGTGTGAAATCTGATTTGCCTTTATCATCTGTACAGGTTACCAACGACGCAGTTTAACCTTTCCGAAAGAGACAAAAGAATGAATCATATTTTTCCTAGGGGTATTTATGTAAAAGTGAATGTTAATCTGAATTTCGAAAACGGGTCGTGGACTTCTCGTTAACTAATGCTCCACCTGCAGATCAACAACTGCTTCACAGTTTGATTCGTAAGAATATTTTAATGCTTCCCTTTCAGAATTTATGAACAGCTGAGCGGTGTTTATATTTTCTCTATTTTTTTGTTTGCACACAGCTGAACTAAAAAGGATGTTTACGAATCTATTTTTTCTATCTGCATTCTTAATCAATTTTCTCTAATCTTCTGGTTAAACGGGCAACTTATTTTTCCAAACAATAATTATAAATTATAATTTTGAAAAGTAAAATCTTAAATCTAATATACCAGAAAATTTCCAAGTTTCCGATTGAAATTAGCAAAATATGATTTCTTTGCAAAACAATCTCAATATATAAAAAAATGTCCAGTTTGAGATGTAACACTATTGCATCAGTTTTTTGCATACGTTTTTTAAAACAAATTACTAATAAAGAATTATGATTTTGCACAATGAAATTTCACTTATTTCACTTGAAAATTTCCAGGCTTTCAATTGAAATCCATTTAATACGAACTTTAAACAAAATGACCGCGATATATGTAAAGGAAAAATTCGTCGGTTTAAAATGACATCAAGATGATGTATATTAAATTTACTCGTTATCTTGTTTTTTTTTCCTTTTTTTATCTTATCCGTTTAAGTTTCTTTCTTCTTTCTTACGACGGCCACACTTTAAACCATTAAAAAATAGAAATTCCTGTTTTTTTTCTTACTGCTTTAGAAAACAAATAACGGAATGATTAAATGCATAAATTATTTTATTCATTTACATCCACCACTGGTGGTCTGCTTACTTGATGCTAAAGACTTTATTATAGCGCATTATTAATGTAGGGTGGAAATAAAAGAAGAAAACATCTCCGATACACGTTTATTTGAACCGGTACCCTTATCAGCTGCATCCCTGAAAGACAATTCTAATTTAGTTTATGAAATTTGCTCCACAAAAAATAAAGTAAATTTATATACTTATTAAAATATATTTTGCCAATTATTGACATGTTGTCATATTTTAGACAGCGTATTTTTTGTGTAAAATTCCGCAAGTATTGATATAGAATTTTTATACGAACAGTTTTCGACGATCTATTAAATTTAGTTTTCATTAGAGAAAGTTTTCTCTTTCTTGTTTTGTAGCGATCGAGTGATTTGATAATCGGTTGTTGCAAGGTCAGATATGGTTGGTGGAGTAAAACAGACCCATTGACTTCCAAATTCTTTCCTGTATTTGTGGTACAATGGATATCAGCTCGGAACGAGAAATTGGGGAGCCGAGTTCGAATTCCAGTTGAATTCATTGCATTCACGTACGCGCAAATACCCTTGGGAAAGGTATTAATCCGTTTCTTCCTTCCAGTTATGGGTTAAATAACAGGACAGATTAAGTTCTATAGCCTTGGCTGGCAACCAGTCTACCGCAGAAAGCAATGGCAATCTACTGCGGGATAATCTTCTGCCCAGTCAGTCATGTCTCTTTCGAGACAATATCGCCCAAGCGTGTATCACGTATGGCACTTAACTGACTGATCATGTTACTGCAAGCGGACTTGCATTGTCATTGGGGAGATCGAATTTTTTTTCCATTGACAAATGCATTACGCTCTTTGAACAAAAACTTATGAACACGTTACAGATTTTAACATATAAATATGCATCTGGGTTTTTCTGGCATGATGTATGTTGTGGATTATTGGGTGAGGAACCGCACAAAATAATGAACAACAAAAACAGATATGGAGATAGAAAAAATAATTTATATTTAACGTAAGGATACAAACTTGAACGCAGGTTATTAATCCAGGAATACGATTAGTAGGAATATATATATATATATATATATATATATATATATATATATATACAAGTCTTTGAAGTGAAGCCGTGCTAGATAAGTATGTTCGTGTAATACTATTCTGTCTGAGTGGAGCTCAGAGCTACGATGACTTCTGACGCGGTATTCTCTGTGAAACTTCGGTATCTTTCGGTAACTTAGGGTCACCAACTGTGCTCATAAGGTACTCAAGCGGTGTTCTACGAGTCTCTGCTGTAATTCACTAAGGCAGAAGTACATGTATCCTGAAGTCGAGTCCATTATCATAGAGAAAGGGGAGATCCCACAACAATGTATCCCAAACAAGAATTGTATTTCATTCACAAATCATGAAGATTTTATGTTTTATCATCGACCTGTTTCTGTTATATGTTTAATTTCTATCATTGGAAAAGTTTTTCATTGTTAATATTAACTGGCAGCTCGACACTGTTACTTTTGTGCTGATCTCTGATGTGTTCGAGATTGAAACCTTTCGTCGTTCATTGGCAAAAAGATTTTGTTTCATGTTGACATTTGGATCACGAATGAATGCCTTAAAGATGAAGGATGAAAAGTATCCTTTATGTGATATTAAGATTTTGGGAAATAGGTCTTCGGACGGTTAATATGTGATCTGTCAGAATTCGTCAGGTTGATTTTAAGTTAAACGATCATCTACGATTCTTACGACCTTCGGACATCGATGAAGATGCCCTGCTTGCCATCGTGGATAATAAACCAAACATTTCGACAGAAGAGATTACTAATGCTTGAAAATCGATATCTCGATTGCATTTCACCATTTGAAGAGATCTCGGTACTAGAGAAACGACGGATATTGGCAAATCGATATCAATTGACACCACGACAAGGCAAGACCGTATGCCGTAACTTAAAGAGCTGGCATGGAAAATTCTCCAGTACACATCGTAATTCACCTGACTTGGCTTCTTTATATTTGCGTTTTGTCGATCCAAACAGAACAACTTAAATGAAAAATATTTTGTACTGTTATGACCGACGGTCCATAGAACGATAACACGGACACAGATATAAGGTTAAATAAGTATATTCTTGGGAAACGTAGTACAAAGATAAAGTTGAACTGGAGATTACTTTCTCTCGCAGGCGTCCTGACACACTCTGTGGCTGCTACTCAGTGACAATATTTAGTCACTTCCCCACTTAAAGCAAAATGTGACACAAGGTCTTTTTAATCTGAGTCTTCCCGGCCATATAGCCAGGCCAAAAATATATGTCTATCTTTCCCCAGTCGTGATTCTACCCTTCGGCGTAACCACGACTGGGTTAGTGCTCTCTGCTCGAAAGCAGACTGCGCTCTCCACCCGAAGGCAGAGAGGTGACAGTGTCAATAGTAGCAGAAGGCAAGTCTTCACTCGGAGTTGGTAGCCATATCATAAAGGTGTGGAACGAGTCCATTTATAGGTAGATTCCCACAATATACTGACAGTTGAATACTACCTCACAAAACAGGAGATCTCTACGAAAATAGCATCAAGAAGCAAGTAGAACCATGAGAGACGATTGTTAAAACACTGGAGACTATTTCATTGATTATTAAATTTCTTCGGATGTAAAAATTTGTTTTTAATTTTTTATTAAGACCTTGAATAAATTCTTTGATTTTTCATGAAAAGTAATGTTTTATTTTGAAAATTTAGTAACTGTTGTGCGATCAAATCCTAATGATTTTTGAAGTTCGGCTTACGCCTGATATGAGTTTTCAGAAAGTAATCCCTCCCATTTTTCGTCTTCAAACTTTTCCGGTGCCCCAGAGCGTTCTTTATTTTCAACGTCAAAATCATTTTTTTTTTAATCGTCCAAATCAATCTCTTCATATTGTTTCTGACAGCGCAAGATTGCAGTAAATCTGAACAAGTATTTTCTGTGTGATTTAGCTGTTGATTTTTTTAAGATAAAATAGAGCAGTAAAATTTCCCTTCATTGCATTTCCGAAAAACTCGACATATTTAACGCTATGATAAACAAATTTTTTTTTATACTTCGGCGAAATGACATACACTGAATTTCAAGATTGCTTATAGATGAGTTACCCTCTGAAACAACGCGCGCGCAGTTCTGGGAACTGTTTGAAAAAAGCGAGAACTTATTCAACGTCCTAATAATTGAACACAAACATTTGCAATGATCTAATACTTTCACTTGCTTTTCTGATAAACACCATTGCTTATTCTACATATATATTCGTTGTGATGTAGGTAGGTAGGTAGGTAGGTGCGACGTTCTTTTCACAAGTGATGCAAATAAAGTTGTTCTTTTCCTTTTCCTCTCGAAATCAATACGTTCGCCTCCCGAGATGGGACAGAATGGGACCCCTCACCTATTGTTGTGAATTAAAAGAAAGGACTTTAGTTTTGAGAATAGGAGACACGGTTCTGTTGGATAAGATCGACGGGAAAGTGTACCATGGACACCTTGTCTTTATTTCAATAAGGTGGTCACGCGATTAACGTTAAACAGTAAAATGTTCTACTTTATCTTAGCTGATTCTGTCTGTTCAAAAACATGACATCTTTAGAAGCCGTTCTGTTCTACACTCACACTGCGAGAGTACAAAACACCTATGGGATAAACCTGTAAAATAATAAATAAGTTTGAAACGTTGAAGTAAACAACTACTAGACTTGGCCAAACATTTGATCAGTATTTGATTTTTATGTCCACATTATTCATATTTCGATATACTCCCCTGTCTCCGATATTCAACACTATCCATTGAAAGAAAACGATTCTTCCATAAAACAGGAATCTAAACATACGCACGCATACTAATACACACACACACACACACACACTCCTACAAACACACATATGTGTGTATGTGTGTGTATGCACGTATGTGTGTGCGCCTGTGTGTGTGTGTGTGTGAGAGAGAGAGAGAGAGAGAGTGTGTGTGTGTGTGTGTGTGTGTGTAAATGTTCGAATCTCTAATTTTAAGAATTTTAATGACATGAATGTTGGACCATCACATTTTACCCATTTCAGCTCTACCACACAAACCTAACCGAACATAATAAACTCTCCCTCTCTCGCACGCACACTTTTGTATTTCTCTCTCACTCATTTCCTTTCTTTCTCTTTCACTTTTTCTCTTTCTCTAAACTTTTTCCTTCTGTCTCAGTTTTTCTTTCTTTATCCCTAAATTTTCTCATTCTCTCTCTTTCACTTTTCTCCGTCTCTCTCTCAATTTTTCTTTTTATCACTCTTTTTATACCTTTTTCTCTCTCTCCTCCTATCTCTCTTGATTGGCTCGTTTTTTACGCCTTATTAACTCGTTTCAGGTTATTTAAATTCAGAAAATATTTGTACTGTATTAGAATTTGATTTTTAAGGAAAATAATAATGATTTACTAATTAATCCATAGCTAGGGGAAAATAAGGTACATGCTTACCTTACTAAGGGGTGTTTGTGCTTAAAGGAATGAACCCAACATAGGCTCCTTCAGCAGCCACTTACTTGACCCAGAACAGCACTACCTCCACAAGGCCCTTGATGTAAGCATCCATGTTGAGTCTGAGGTTCTGTTGGAATAGGAATGGAGGTTTAACGTCACCATCACAAATGATCACTCCAAACACCTTCGTAATCACCATTAGATTACTCCAGTTCTTTCCGAATCCTTTGCACTGTCCTCAGATTGAAAACCAAACAGCACTCTGAAATGTTCGTATTAGTTTCCGGCACGAATGACCAGCCGTCCAGCATGCCTTTTTTCAAATTTCTGACAGTGAATTGCGTTAAGGTACCCATTTTTAAAACATGGTGCCCAACTGACCCTACTCTAGCGTGTAGTCGACAAAATCAATTAACAAACAACGCACATAAAGGAAATTAAAAAATAAAATGCCAACAATTTGCCAATCGCACCCTGTTTTAAACGACAATTTTAATTTATTTACATCATTTTTTAAGCATTTTTGAAAGCTACTTTAATAGCCTTAAATTTTATAAATATATAAACAATTTTTCAAAGGCCATCAATTCATCTACATTTGGGGTGTATTTCTTGATTGTAAAAAAATAGAATTTATTTTCACTTTCTTCCTTACTATATTAATATTTTGAGAATGAAAATAACGCCTTTCATCTTATCCTTAGTAAGAATGTAACAAATTTAACATATAATCATGTTTTTTGGAATATTTTAAAAGAGTATTTGATGTCAAAATTCAGCATCGTTTTCCTAAAACATTTTTTTATTTTTGCAATAGCAAAACCGATGGTATATATGTACGTATGTGCGTGCATACATAACATATTCAACATATACAAATACACACTACAGAGTTTCAAGTTTAAATAAAATTTGCCGTTATACATTGCTCAAGTGCTGATAGCAAAAGCAGGAACTAAATTCAATGAAAAAAATCAACTTTTGAAGAAACATAATATTAACCTTATTTAATGTGAGTAATTTGACCACAAATATTTCGATACATCCTGTAGATAGATAAATACATAGATAGAAACGAATCAATACTCCTATTAAAATAGGAAAACAGAGAAGAATTTAATGTATGGAAATGGGAACAGACTGGAGCGACAATAGACAAAAGGCTGAGAAAACGTTATGTTCAAGCCGACATCAAAGTTTCGCTCACAACTCGGACATTAGAAAATTATAAACTTCAGGCCATTTACTAAAATTGTTTACCGTTATTAAGTAGTAGTAGCCGTCAATGGGTCCTGCGTCGTCCGCATGGACTCTCGACCAAGGTTTGTCCACCTTTGGCCATGGTTTCTGTTTGATAGTTGGTGACTTTGTTGCAAGCCCTTACATTTTCCCACTATCTGCGTAATATTATCATCAATGTTAGGCTAGTACACGTAACTTCTCATAAGTGCCTTCATGTTGTTTTTTGACGGATGTCCTAAAAGAAAATCCTTCAAAATTCTTTTTTGTAATGGTTTTGGTATTATCACTCTTTCATTGTAGAGTAGGATATTATCGCAAATTGAAAAACTATCTGCCAACTTGCTGTCTTTATCTTCTATTATTTTTCTTTGTGGTATTTATAAATTAGTCTTTCTTCTGCTTATTTTCTTATTTCTGATAGTGTTACCGGTAATTCTCTCACCGTATTACTTAACACTTTACTGATTTAGTCCTCTGCTCTCAGAGTTGCTATTACCGAGTCTTCTAAAGGTTCAATTT
>JBBBDQ010001367.1:2757500-2770000 GCA_037127315.1 Ascarosepion bandense
CGAAGAACATTGGTTAATATAGCATAATAAATGTTCAATGGGCTTTTTCGGCAACTGTTTTTGTGTAGAGATCGTGGTCAAGGTAAAGCATTTTTTTATAGGCAGGTAAAAATTTACCATCTACAGGAAGAAAAGATATTCTAGGATCGTTTCCATTGACTGCGTGTTTGCTTTTTTTCATACAGATTATGATGATATTAGTATCACTTAAATGTTGTAGAAGTTCTCTTTGCTTGCATCACTTAGCAAAAAGTAAGTTCTTTCATAGCAAACGCATGGCCATCGTATCGATATCATTCTGCAGGCAGTGTATCATCTCGAGTAGTTTTATTCAGCTTCGGTGATTTTCTGTCATCTCAGCGATGTGTTGGAAAGCGTTTTGATGACAGGCGACTGCGCAATAACATCAGCAGGGGAGATATGTTCCGGTTGAGAAGAGCGTCGAAATGCTCCACCCACCAGTCAGCAGCAGCCTATCTTTCTATGATAAGCAGATATTCTTCACCAAGAACAAGAACGACAGGTGATCCCCTGTGTTTAGAAACTGTCTTGAGAACAGCATAGAAACTTTTATGTTCTGGAAGTCAGTCAGCCTATGGATCTCATTCACATTCTGATTCTATCATCAGATTTGATATCAACAGTTTGACGTTGTTCATTCCTTTCACGATTATTGCTATTGGTGCTTGCGTTAATGGTGACCAGAAAGCTTCCCAGTATCAAAGTTGGTGGGTTGGAAGAAATTATTTTGATTCCTTAGCTTTGTAAGAAAGGTTCAACTTTCTATTTGGAATTAATTTACCATCTTTTTGTTTTGTGTTGTAAATGAAATTAAGATATTAGGAGATCTTAAAAAGATTATCAATCTGTTTATCCACTTTATATTATGATTGAGGGCTACAGATTCTGATAGAATCCAATCATTATTCTTAATTCTATTCTGTTGTTGTTATTTCTACTTATAGTGTTGCATAACCTGACCGAAATTATCTTCTGTGGGTCACAGAATAATTAACAATAGATTTTCCTAAAACTGTTTTCGAGATATAAAAATTATATATATATATATATATATATATATATATATATATATATATATATATATATATATATATGCGTGTGTATGCGTGCGTGTGTGCTAGTGCACGTATGGACATCATTTTTAATTCTAGCATAACCAGTATTTGGAAAGATAAAACTTACCGATATTGTTCAATAAAAATTGGTTTGAAAAGCATATTAATGTTTATAACTCGTTAACTATACTACAAAACCCTAAAGCTGTTTATCTTTTATTAGAACAGATATTAAAACTTGCCGTTGCTGCTTTAAGAAAAGTTTAATATAAATCAAACGGCAAATGTTATCATCCATCTTTAATATAAAAAAGCAAGGAAATGTATGCATATCTTTCGATTCCGGTAGATTTTACTCATCTTGTAACATCGAACGCTAAAATGAAAATATTTTGCTTTAACATATTTTATAATAAATCACACGGAAAATAACAGAGTGGATAAATTTGCTAGATTTCCACAAAAATATTTCTTGTTTTCGTTTTCATGAGCAAAGACAAATTCTCTTGGAATATGAATTACTGCATATTTCTGTTTTTATTCCCTTAATTAAGAGGAAAAGGGAATATTATCTAAACTGTTGGCAAATGTCTAAAATATCAAGAGGGAAGTGTGTCGTTTGATTGGGTAATTTGCAGGTCTGAAGCCTCGTTTGTCTGGAGAAATTGTAGTACGCTGGGCATCACAAGAGCATACGGTCAACAAAGGATCAATAAACCTAATCAGATTTGCTTAAATAATGTTGTGAACCGATGCAAAAAACATCTAATATCAGTTTTAAACACGTTAAAATTAATAAACTGGTTTATCTCTGTCTTGTCATGACCAGAAATAAGGATAATCAAATACAGCCAGTTCAGGAGAGTAAGAAGGATAAAGTAAAATGACTCTCAGTCAGTTAAGTGCCATACGTGATACACGCTTTGGGCGATCATGTCTCGAAAGAGACATGACTGACTGGGCAGAAGATTATCCCGCAGTAGGTTGCCATTGCTTTCTGCGGTGGACTGGTTGCCGACAAAGGCTAGAGAACCCAATCTGTCCTGTTATTTAAACCATAACTGGAGGGAAGAGACGAAGTAATAAATTTTCCAAGGGTATTTGCGCGTAAGTGAATACAAGGAATTCAACTGGAATTCGGATTCGGATTCCCGATTTCTCGTTCTGAGCCGATATCCACTGCACAACAACGAATATCCTATAAAACGACTATACTTAGTCTTATAAAATTTTCATGAATGATTGGACTTAAAATATCATATAAGAGCAACAATCCTTCACGTTTAACCAATGAAGGCCGCTTTTTCTGACATTTTTGTGCGATGTTTTTAAATGACAACCCTTTACACATTAACTGTTTAGTTTTGGTTTGACATTTCATGGTAGAGACCACCAATAAACACTGACCAGACACAGACCATAACTTTTATCTTCTACAAATGCATGAAAATGAGTTCAGTTTCAGTGGGTCCTAAAATTATCATTTTCATTTGATACGGTTAAGGAGAGCGAAGTTTTTATCAATGGCGATGGTTCTATTAAGGAAAGGTTCCGTTGTAGATCTACTCTTTCATGACGAGTAGAGGGTAACTCCGTGATTAAGATGAGAGCACGGTTAGAAGATAAGGGATCTAATGAATAATATTAAGACACTTTAAGGTAAAAGTTTTTTCTTCAAATCGTGGTTTGCGTTGAACTGTTTCATGAATTGAGGTTTGCTAAATTTGCTCACTTGAGGAAATAAATATTGAATGCTAACTTTACTTTAAGTATTGAAAAATTACCCGCAAAATAATGTAACAAATATTTTACGTATTTCTATCCAGCAGTAGGCATACATTGTCGCCTGATTTTGAAAACCAGAAAAATGTGTAGATGTTATTTGCTTTTATGAATAGACGCGCAAAGTGAAACAGGTATCGGGCTTTTTTTCTTCAACGAACCATTTCAGAAGCATCAATCACTCGAAGTTCGAAATTTACACCAGTAAATTCTTGTAAAAACATTTGTAAATAATATTGGAGCGTTGTAGTTTGAATATTGCGGTATAATTACAGCGTAAAATATATAATATAGCGTAAAATTACAATTAATCAAATATCCGTCGAAATTTACTTAGTCTTGATTCCCATGTCTGCACTGATTATATTCATAAATGCACTTACTCTCCGTTACTGAATATATTCCTATGTTAATCTATCTATCTATCTATCTATCTATCTATCTATCTATCTATCTATCTATCTATCTATCTGTGTATGTGTTTCTGATCATATCTCATTTAATTCATATCTACCCATCTATTTATCTATCAATCAAACTGTTATCTATATATCTATATATGTCTTGTTCCTATCTATCTATCTATCTATCTATCTATCTATCTATCTATCTATCTATCTATCTATCTGTGTGTGTGTTTCTGATCATATCTCATTTAATTCATATCTATCTATCTATCTATCTATCTATCTATCTATCTATCTATCTATCTATCTATCTTGTTTCTTTATGTATTGTGCCCGGATTGTTAGCAGACTTCTCTCGCTAGAATAATTACGAATGGTTAGTGAGTTCGATCCTCACTGGGTTTCCATACTTTCGTTCTTGTGCCACATCTAAGCCAAGCTTATACAATCATCTTATCTTCTGATATATTACTAACTTTACGACTACTAAAAATAATGAGAATACTACTAATAATAATAACATCTATTGATATCCGTAAATTTATGTCATTTTATATGTCATTTTATATTTTGACAATATTGTGCAAATTGATATCTTCAGCAAAACTGTAAAATTTTCCCAATGCTTATCAGAAACCGACAATGTTTCCTGATATTTGGCTCGCCAGAGTTCAAGCAAGAATATTGTATGCCTACTTACCACTGATACTACAACTACTACTACTATAAGAATAAAAATATATGATGAAAGATAGCGAACACTTAAAGTAAGTCTCTCATAAATATTGTAAAATTATTATACATTTTTGCTAACAATAAAATTTATTCATTTATTTTTGTATACATGTTGCGAAATAGAACAAACGAATTCGACTGTAATATGTTAGGCCCATTCTATTCTCATCGTTCATATTCTTCAAAATCTTTTAACATTTGCAGATGATTTTGTCAGTCAGTTAAAAATCATACGTGCTACACGACTGGAGGATCATGTCTCTTTCTAAATATGGCTGCCTAGATAGAAGAATGCTGGACAATATCATCAGAGATGAAGGAAAGATTTGAAGAAACTGAAATGTGGTTCTACAGAAGGATGCTGCGAATATCATGGATCGAGCATGTGGGCAATGATGAAGTCTTGGAAATGATGGAAACAAAAAGAAAATTAATTCTGAGCATCAGGAAGAGACAGCTAAATCCTGGGACATGAAATGTGGAAGGAGGGTTTGGAGAACCTGATACTAACAGGCCAGATAAAGGGAAAAAGAGACAGGGGAAAACAACTGATAACATATTTGAAGGACCTAATCAGGTGGATGACAGAACGAGGGTTGCATGGTGTAACAAGAGAAGGTGTGCTCAGAGTCACCAGGGATAGGGAAACGTGGAAAGCCATGTTCACCTACGTTCTGAAGGGACAGGATACATAGAAGAAGAAGGAGATAAAAGAATCCCTCGCGGCAGATTGTCATTACCTCCTGCAGTAGACTGGTTGCCGACCAACGCTATAAAACACAAGTATTTTCCTTTAGCCCATAGCTGGAGAAAAGAGACAGATTAATATTGTTTTCAATGATGTTTGCGAGTAAGCGAATGCATAGTTTAACGAGAATTTGAACTCGGCTCCCCGATTTCTCGTCCTGAGCTGATATCCACTGCGCCACAAGGCACATCCGTGGAATTTAGTACATCTTCTAAATTGAAAGGTTGACGCTCCACAAACTTCCTTTCCCTTATTTTGCCTCAAATATTCTTGTAGTATACTCAGTTAAATAAGTACACATTTATCCTCTACAATCTTTTAGTCTTCGTATTATTTTTACCAAGAATCTGTTATCAGCATTCTTAATTTACTAGTTTGGCTAGACTCAAGTTTTCACGATTATACAAAATGCGGTCGACTTGTTTCTCATCAGCGCGAAACGATTTATAACGTTTGCTGATAAGAAAATATCATCTTCACTGTCCCCTTGGTAAAACACATAGGATTGGCCTTTTAGGAAAAGAAAAATACCAAGAAAAAATCTATTAAATACATTTTCAAATCGTCGACTCGAAAAAGCTGTGATTCCGAGATAAGATATGTTCCATCAGGAATGTGTATTTTTACTGAGAGAAAATAAAAGTAGCGCTGAAGCTAGTAAAGCAGTAGTAAACAAGTTAGTCTCTCAGGATGTACTAATAATAGAATCCTTCCTCACAGTATTCCCGATATTTCTCTGCATGTGCCGAATGAACTAAGACGAGTAAATAAATAACTACGCCTTAAATCGCCTCAAGCAAAATAGTTTCGGTTATTAATGAACTCTGATTGTACAACAATTTTAATGTAATTTTCAGCATCAATCGACTATCGAGAAAAGAGATGCCACACTCTGGGATGGGATCATCCAAACCAATATAATCAACAAGTCATTTTCTGACAAATCAACCATAGCGAGATTCGAACCTGGGTCTCATGGTCAAAAAGTGAACGAGAAAACCACTCGTATAGTGTGAATACCACGGATTTACCAAGTGAACAACGACGAACTTTTGAGAAAATAGAAACGAAATAAACATTTGTACTTAGATTGAGAAAAATCTAAACTTATTTATAAATGGAACTTTGTCTGTGTGTGTGTATGTGTCCGTTACCTATAGACTCCGAAACGGCTGAACCGATTTTCTTGAGAATTTACACAGTTGTACTATAGGCGTCTGCGAGTGCTCTTAGCTAGGTTTTGTGTCGAGGTACCTCCCGATAAATATCGATAATCAAAAAAATCAGGTTATAGAAGGAGTGGTCCGATTTTAATCAAATTTAATACACTCATAGACAAAAACATAAGAAACGATATTCAGAAGTTTCAAAGTTGCAGTTCTTACAATAGTGCAGAAAATTTGATATCGATACCAGGAAATCAAAATTTGACTTACATCCATTCATTTTTCTTTCAGTCTACGGTTTTGCTTTAACTGGAAACAACTATTGCTTTTAAGTCTTTCGTGCCAACGTCCAAAGAGTCTGAGCTCCAGGACCATGGATTAGTTTTAAAGCTTTCATTACTCCCAAGCAACGCCGGGCTATACTGCTAGTAGTTCATATTTCTAAGGCATATATTTTTAAAAAAAGAGGACTTAAAAAATCGCATTCGCTCTTGAGTTTTTGAATTTAATATACGATACGAAAAAATAAAGACGATAAAATAAAAAAAATTGTTGTAAAACTGAATCGGTTAGCTGATGTGTCCAGACAAGTATGATAAATTAAAACTAAAATAATTTAAAACTTGAATTGGGATATACACTCTTCCCAATTGACATTTCTTTTTGTTCAAACTGTAAAAACAAAAATAAGCCTTGTACGATTTTTCCACTATTTAGATGGGAAATATTATAATCTTCATCTTCAATTAACGTAAGTTTATCAACTGTTGAATGTTTTTGATATGAACAAGAAGATTACAGACATTCTTCTCGTCACTTTTCTACGCCAACAGCAACAGAAATACGAAGATTTCTTTTGCTCTTCCTTCAAAATGTTACAGAGAAAATCTCTTATTTTCATTTTCATTGCTAGATTCTTACGCATCTTTTTTAAGTTTTGTCATCTTGTGACGAAGTGATATCTGGAACCAAGAAACGTTAGCCGTTGAACAGCTTATTGTCTCGATGTTAGCTGAGGTACAATTTAGACACATAAATATATATGAGGCGGAAACCATGTGAAATTTATCTCTCCTTGGTCTCTGAGGAGATTATCTAGCATTCACTACCATATTGAAGAATTGACATCACATAGCAATCCAGTACTTTCTTCTTTGTTTTTAGCCAAATTTTTCTGTGTCTCTGTACTCTACCCAGCTTCTGGAATGCATCGTTGGCTATGCCTATTGGCCTTCGAATCTTTGTGTCACACTTTCCATCTTCTATTAGAACACTTCCCAGGTACTTGATTAACAAAAAAAGAAAAAAAAATAGGGATAGCAACTGAAACACGTACACTCATTAAATAAAGAAATACTATTTATAGAAATATTTAATGTTGGATTTAAAACCCAATTTCAATAAGTCTTTTTTGTTTTAAATACAGAAACCCAAACACGTTCTGATGCATTATTTTCAGAAAATATTCTTTGAAGAAGCTGATATTCCTTTCATTACTGTTACATTGAGAAAAAAAACAATCCCCAACTTTGGTTATGTAATATTGGTGCTCTGAAATTCAGGGTTCTAAAATTCGTCTTTTCATTTCATTTAACCGATTCTAGTGAAACATCTACTTCATCGAATCAAAATGGAGGCTATTGTTTCTTTTATTTTTTTTTTCCCGTATGACAATTTTTGTCTCCAGACTGCAAATTCTTTTAGACTGGACAGCAGTAACCTTTTATCAGTTGCTAGCAACAACTTGCTATCCGTTGATGCACTACAAAATGATATTTGTTAATAGATTATCTCTATCTTCGAAACTTCAGCAAATCCAGAAAAATATGACAGTTCCTGATGCATATTTGTGCGCTCTATTGACATGCAATTTTCATATAAGACAGACGGATGCACGCGTTAAGTGGATGCAGAATAGTATCCGTTAAAACAAGTGACGATAATGGAACAGAAGGGACGAAGATTTATAATGATGCTTTTTGCCGAGGTATTTAAAGTACAACTTCTTTAGGTTGGAATGAAAGACGAAACTGTCGGTAAGGAAAATACGGTAGGATTTTTGTGGATACGAGGGGCAATTTCCCGATATCCATCTTTGTCTTTCATTCCAACCTGGAAAAGCCGAATCTAACACACACTAGAGAAAGGTCTCGTAAAAAGCTTTTCCACTTTGTCCAATTATGATCACACATACTCACACACACACAGACACACACACACATACGCATGTGTGTGTGTGTGTGTGTGTGTGTGTGTGTGTGTGTGTGTATGTGTTTACACCTAACATATAGAACACGCTAAAATTTCCCCTCTCTCAGTTCACGCGCCCATGGGTTAGGGAGTAGAGACTCCGACTAACACCAAATCGGTCGAATTTCGATCCCAGCTGAAAGCAAGTGGATGTGTCTAACTACAGTGGTGAGCTGTGATACAGCGAAAAATGCTTGTGTGTGGATGACTAATATATATATATATATATATATATATATATATATATTAGACAAATATTCAGCTGATTCATTAAAGACATTTACTATTTTATTACGATTCTTCAAGGAGAGGCTTGAAGGAGAGGCTTGAAGCAACAGAAATGTGGTTCTACAGAAGGATACTGAGGATTTCGATCACCTGAGTAACGAGAAATTGCTGGAGAGGATGCAAAGGAGAAAAAACTTATATTTAGCATCAGGAAGAAACAGATGAGGTTTCTGGAAAGCGTAATGAGGAAGCAAGGTTTAGAGAATCTAATACTCATAGGACGAACAGAAGGAAAGAAAGACAGGGGAGAGTAGCACGAGACATATTAAATAGGCTTGATCAAATTCATAGCAGAGCGAGGTTTGGGAGAGATACGAAGAGGAAAAATATTAAGAGCGACAAGAGACAGACGAAAGTAACATTTATGATCGCCAACGTCCTGAAAAGACACGATGCATAAGGAAGAAGAACATGACGCTTTTAAAGCAAGTATTATTTGTTTGAAAAGCACTGAATATTAAGAGGTACATCATTAATAATTAACAAATTAGAAAAAATGTTCAAAAAGATATATCTTAGATTCCCACTTTTGCCGAAGTTTAGCCCTTCATCAAAGGTTCGATGTATCAGGTTAATTTATTGAGCGATAAAATATGATTTAATGAGATATCCGTCAATACATTCAATTGGTTTATCTCATTGCTGAAGAACGGTTTAATTTATAGAAAACTTGAGCCGGAGAAATAAACTTTCAATGAACACAACTGATAAGGATCTAAGATTAAAGGTTTTATTTAATTTTTCTGTCATTTATCAAAGTGTTTTTTTCTGAATATAGAGTTTTTACATAGTCTGTTTTTTAAAAAGCTAATATATTAGATGCATACTAGAATAAATATAATAAAATGCTGTATATTCAGGGTACGATGGGAAAATTGTTGCAATTTTATATTTTTAATTTCACGCGTGACAGAAGTTTAAAAACGGAACGCTGTACTGCTTGGATTTGCACAAGAAGCTCAGAGAGTTTGGGTGCCAATCTGAGGACATTGCAGAGGATTCGGAAAAAAATTGGATGCGTCTAAAAGGCGATTACGAATGTACAGCAGGTCGGAAAAGACACTCTGATCGATCTGATAAGAAAAGAACTCCCGCATGTGTTGATGAGGGCCTCCGACTCAACACTGAGGCTAGCAACAATGCAACAATACAAAAAGAGGATGGCTGATTGAAGACCCTATGTCTGAAAATGGGACTCTGCACCATGCCATATAAGCAGGAGAATCAAGTCATGGCTGTCAGCCAATTTCTGTAATCATATCATCCATTACATCTGGCCACTTAAAACACTCAGATTGAAACACCATTGATAATTATGTATGAGGCGGAGTTAAGCGAGAGACTAACAAAACTTTTTTTTGCACCAAAGATGAACTGATGGCAAGAATTATGGCAGCATTAAGCAACTTAAACAAGGAAACCGGTCAGAAGAATTGTAAGAGAATTCGAAGTTATTTGGAGGCCGTGGTTGAAGCCAATGACAATTTTATTGAATAAATCTCCTGTTAGGTATCTGAAGAATTTTTTGTGTTACTTTGGAAAATATATCTGTTAAAATTTAAATAAGATCTCAGTGTTATTTTCTTTTTTGCGTAATTCATACGATATATATATATATATATATATATATATATATATATATATATATATATATATATCCAGGTGAAGAAAACCAGCAGTTTTACAATTCCGAGCTCCCCGGCATTTATTTTTTTTCTATAAAAGTAAAAGTGCTCAATACAATAAATATTGTAGAGCATAATATTATCGTATAATTAAATTTGTTTTTCAGTTAAGCATGCATTGCGACACGGAAAGTTTTATGTTTTGAGATTTCAACCTCGTCATCAGGCAATGTTAGATCATTGTTGTAAAAATGATTTTCATTTAAATATAAAAAACAATACGATTGCTATTTATACATATAGAAAGACGTAAACATTTATGCGTGTGTTCAATTTAACTAATCAGAATAGAGATCCATTTTAAATATAAAAAAAACGTTTATATTTTTGAGGAATATATGACTTCCTTTTCCAATATTAACAACCAAACGGTCAACTTTTTTAAAACCCCTGTGTGAACCCTATTTCTGTTGATGTATCCATTTTTGTCACAAAATCTTTTCTTTCGGTCTTCTCTATATCTCAAACTTTTCTAAAACAAAAAAGAAAAAAGAAAAGTGATGAAGAAAGATAGAAGGAAAATATTTTTTATCTAACTTTAAGGAAGCTTTGAGCATAATATACTATTTTTATTTCTATTAAGAATGCATTTTAGTCAAATTTTTCAAAACTTAATTTATAATGACATTTTTTAATATCAATTTATCTATTAAATTTTTAAAATTCCTTTTATGCTTTTAATATAAAATCTATTATATCATTATATTCTGATATCATTCTTAATATCAAAATCCAATTTTTTAAATATCTATTTAATTATTAAATTTTATTTATCTATTTAATCATTATTTTAAAAACAAATTATTAGATATATGCAAAGTTAAACATTTTTAATCCATGTGCTAAGGTGAACATTTTGCAATGTCTCCATATAACATTTATTTCATTACGTTTATTTAGTAGATTTTTATTAAGAAAATTTAATAATATATAGTTTTTCATATAAACACAAAGGTCTATGTGTGTTTTATTTGTTTCCTTTAGATACGAATAAAATTTCGATAGGGATGTTCTATTTCTGTACTTATTATTATTAAATGAAGACATGTTTTGATAATATCTTTTTTTCAGAGAGTTCTTAGTACCACCCACATAAATCTGCATATTCCTAGGGTTTCCACAGAAGAAATTTTACATTCATAGACAATTGATTCTGTAAGACATCTGTTTTCTAAAGGACAATCTATAGAGTTTTTACAATTACAATTATTATTGTCCAAATTGTTAATTTCTGTGATTGGATTATTTTTATTTTCAATTATGTTTACATTATTTAAAATATTATTATTATGATTTTCTATAATTTTTTTCATTATTATTTATACAACTGACTTAGGGGTTTGGTTTTCACTTTTACATATTTAATATTTTGGGCTATTATATCCACTATTTTTGAGGCAGTATTATAAAAAGTACTATGCTTATTAAAAACGCCTTCATTTGCAAAATTTCTACTAATCCTATATTCTATGGCTGAGGGTACATGTTGAAAAACAGATAAACGATGGTTAAATTTTTTATGGATATATAAAAGATTTGTATTTGTTTTTTTATATAGTGGGTATATATACTTTTCTAAATCTAAAGTTACATCGAGAAAATCTACTTTTTTATATCTGTCGTAATAGACACTTAAGATTTTAAAGTTCTCTATATATTATCTTTCTAATTTAATCTATTTCAAAATAATGGCATTCCTTACTATCATAAGGACATCATCACTGTATAATGCAATATCTTCGTTTTTTATATCCTGATAGTCTGTAAGATTGTGTAGTACAAATAAGCCAAAAGCTTTGAAGACAAAGCAGAGTCTAAGGATCCCATAGTTATATCAAAGTTATCATCCTTGGAATTAACTTTTTTCTCTACTATTCTTATATATATATATATATATATATATATATATATATATATATATATATATATATATGCGTATATCATTATTATTTATATATAGATGCATATATCAGTATTATTTGGAGTCGTTTTCCATCTCCTTAAGCGATTATTTGATCCTAGTTAACATGTATTTGTGTGTAAAAGTGAGAGAGAGAGAGAGAGAGAGAGAGAGAGAGAGAGAGATTTAAGATATAACTAAAATATTTGTGTACAAAAGAAATTATGAATAAAGACAAACAGAAAACCTATCTTAGCTAAAGTGTTTCGTCATTTGGTACATTTCATCAAAGCAAATGACAACCTTTTATCTCGAAATGTGCACTTTTGTTTATAAATACCAGTTGAAAAATAAAATCCTTACATTTACCTTAAAAGATGAAACACGTTGGCTAAGATATATTTCCCTTTTCTTTTTTTATTTATATAATTGTTTGGAAAATAAAACATTAGTATCACTCACT
>JBBBDQ010001367.1:2775000-3012500 GCA_037127315.1 Ascarosepion bandense
TGTTGTTGCTGTGAACAATACTCTGTAATACCTTGATCAACATCTAAGGCAGAAGACACAGACAGTAGCCGACAAATATTTGATCGACATCAAAAGCAAAAAGAGAAAAAACACAGCAATAGCTGACAAAGATATGATTGTAGCCAATACCAGAAAACCAAGTAAAACTTGAAAGGCAATAACCTACAAAGATATCATTGAGGTCAATTAAGCGACAACCAGAAAAGACAAGGGTGCATGGAAATGTTTGGGTTATATAAGTCGAAGACGGAAAGGGAAGAAGATAGAGTGAAAAGAACAGAGAACTTCCCGCTGGTTAACGATTTCCGTTGAATACCTCGTCCGTGCGCAATCTCTCTCCAACTACCTGTATTCCCAAGCGGTCACCCATGTAAGTATTGACCTGGTTCGACATTATTTAAATTCGATGATCGTACGAGATTAAACGTGATAGAGCTGTAGTCCTTGCATCGTTTGAAAAAGGGTGAGATAGGGTCGAGTCAGAGAATGTTTATTCCACTCGTTTTTTACATTTCATGGAAATTCTGGGTAATAAAATATATTATTAGTAACAGTTTAAATTTACATAGCATCAAATAATAGGTTTTTGTGAATAACGTATAGTGAAGATTAATACATTTGACCTATTACTCTTAAGTGCTTCACGAAACTTTCTATTGAAAACGAGAAACTCAAATATAAATTTAATAAAGAGTCGTTGGCATTTTGTGTGATGTCCTCCATTGAAGAGTCATTTGATGTCTAATTTTATATCGGGGCACATAGTGAACTCGCTTCATAAATATTAATGATCAACAAGGCTATATATTAAGATTAACCAACGTCTAGAAGGGCCTCTAACAAAATTGCCTGGGAAACCTTAAAGAATTTTTCAAACCCAGTTGATTTAAACTATATATTCTGCAGTATATAATTCCGACAAAAAATAGTAAATAAAAAGGAGAAACAAGGACGAAACATTAACTGGAAATGGAAAAAATGTGGGGTTGTCGGCAAAAGAATCAGCTCACAATGCGAATTACAAACTGGAAATACCAAACTAAACTATGAAAAGAATTTAAATGTACTGGAGATTTTTTTGCACAGGATGGAAAATGCGATACGGAAATCCTAAAGCAACATTGGTATAGCGAGGTATAGTTTCCAAAAGGTAAGCAAAGTTAAGTATTAAAGTAGATAGGTAGTAAGAACTGCTACGTAATTTCAGTCGGCCAGTTAAGTACCATACAATTTGTTCTGCTATTTAACCCATAACTAGGCAGAAGAGACGGATTTATCGCGGTAAGCGTAAGAGAATGCAACAAATTCACCTGAGATTTCAACTCGGCTTTCTGATTTCTCATTCCGAGCCGATACCCACTGCAACACAACAAACATCCTACGTAATGTCACTCATCCTATAAGGCTGTGAATGGTTGACCATCTCTCCACAGATGGGAAATAGACTTGGAGCCACAGATATATGGTTTTAAATAAGGGTGCTGAAAATATCATAAACTGAACATGTAAGCAATGAAAAAGTTTTAGAGAAAAAAGAAAAAATATATTTTTTATTTAAGAAAATAAAATAAAGAAGACTTAGAGAATTAGACACTCACAGTACATATTAAAAACAATCGGGACAAAAAAAAATCAGCGTTCAACCTATCTGACGAGTTTATGTAAATGACTGAAGAATAGTATTAGTAGATATAGTAAAAACGGACTACGGATTGTTAACAACAGAAAATGTGGAGAGCTATAATCGCTTAAGTCCTGAAGGGAGAAGGTAAATAGTAGAGGGATAAATTATACATCATATAATTAAATCGTTTATTTGTTTATTAGCACAACCCAGGCAAAATCTTAATTGAGACATCTTGTTCTTCTTCCTCCAAATGCCGTACCTCTTCAAAGCCTTGGCGAACTTCTCATCAACTTCCCATATTTTGTGACCATTCACAGTTAACTAAAGCGCCAGCCACAAGTCCCGCCATCTATTCACGTAAACTCGTTTAATAAGTGGCTTGCTGTTTTCTCCTATCTATCTTGCCCTTAATATACCCACTTCATGAGGTTTCTTCTCGTCTGTGTGGAGATTGTCCTCAATTCTATAAAAAAAAGGGCGATATCATATTGCAATCCAGTACTCTTTTCTTTGTTTCTAAAGAAATGTTTGTTTTACAACATTTTACTTAGTTTTTGAAAGACCTCTTCTGCTAGTCCGACGCAGGTGTTGTCGTGTTTTCTAACCTGTGTTAAAACAAGCACCAGAAACTTATTAAAGCTTTCCTACTTGCTTGATGTTGATATCACCAATTTGAAATTCACTTCTTGGGCTTTTTATCTCGCTAATAATCGTAATTTTTGTCTTCTCGCCGTTGATGATTAATCTTTTTGTTTCAATTTCTTTTGGGAGTCTAGGAGTTGCTGTAGATTTGTTTTCGTGTCGCGCATCAACATAGCGTTTTATTATCTTTATTTATTTGTCAATTAAGCAAAATTGGAACTTTTTTATACGAATTCTTGAAATGTTATTCTAAGAATTTTCATTATCACTCAAACATCACCAACCACCTCGTTGGCATAATTTAAAACGGGAGTAACGTATATCACACACACGTTTAATGCTTATATATATATATATATATATATATATATATATATATATATATATATAAGCAATGTCTGGTGCTAATTGAACGATCTGTCAAGCATCAGATTTAAGAAGGCCGAAAGAAAAACCTCGCGTGAGTCTGGTATATTCTTTTCACTTTCAATAAAAGACAAAATTTAATGTTTATAAACAGAAGCGCTTTTCTTTTCACAAAAGTTCTTATTTAATTGAAAGTTCAGAGAACAGGAATCAAGTGTCTTGGCTATTAATCCTTTCCAAAAACATCAACGTTAGGTGAAAAAATATGAATTTCGTTGCACAGAAATTAAATCACTTTGCCTTTAACCTGAGGCAGTTGTTGTGTGCTACAAATGGACATGTATAGTCTCCGAAGAAACAGAAGTCATGTTGAAAAATATATCACACGTAACATTTAAAGTGTATCTGTATATGTACAAAAAATAAACTGTTCAATACACAGTTATGTGTGAATTGTCCATATATTAATGATGGACATACATAATTTTTTATAAGATAAGATGTGTTTAAATATATGTATGAACAATTAAGACTATAAGACTCATCTTCAAGGATGTTTCCAACTAGCGTCCAGTTGGCAGACAAAAATAAACAGAGTTGTAACTCAATACATGTCCCTCTCTCCTCTCACCCACTGAGTTGATATTGTGCTGATATTTATTGAGCACAATATCCAACTGGAATCAGAATCTACAAAATAGTCTTGTCTACATGGCAGAGTAGAATCTTCCAGGCTGTCATATAAACCACTTACCAATTTGCTGGGTGGCTTGAAGCTGTCAGTTTCAACTTCAACTTATTACTGGCTGTTGCTGTCTAAGGATTCTACAATGTATATATTGTAATTTTGTTGAATTTATTATAATTTCTTTAATTTATAATATGAATACGTGGTGGAACTCCAGTTGCCATCCTTACTTATTTTACCTTAACTTTAAAGTTCATATATTTAGGAATAATTTATCAAATATAAGAGCACGGCAATCGTATGTCATTACCACAAGGCTTGATAAGCATAGTTATGGGGTAGTGGGCTAGATATCCGTTGATCCGAGAAGAATGTTCCTCATTGACAGGTTTTTTATTCGTGCTTGATTTCTGGCCAGCCTTTTCACCAGAAATAAAACCTGTCGGGCGGCACTAGTTAAGTCACCAAGGACCTGACGATACAGCACGTAACAGTCGACTGACACGACATTCAATCACTAAAGAACCATACGTGATACACGACTGGGTTGAGGTTTTTCTCACAGAAGATTGCCATTGCCAACCAATTTTGTCCTGTTATGTAAACCATAACTGGAAGAAAAAACAGGAGTTAATACCTTTCACAAGGGTATTTGCACGTAAGTGAATGCAACAAATTTAACTGAAATTTGAACAAGGCTCTCCAATTGTCCTGGGCATAACGGCATCCGGCAGCAAGGCCTCTGATTGGGAGGTTGTGAGGAGCATGGAACCACCTCTTAATTGCTGTTGCTCTCAAGTTCACTCTGACCGGAAGTAGTATCATCTGTTAGGGTCCCAGCTATGGGCAAATAGTTAATCCCGAAACTAGGGTCAAAACACAATTAAAGTATAAAAATACCCCTTAAAGAAATATGTACATAAAAATAGACTTTTATAGAGAAATATAGATTTTGGAAGGAAAAATATTACGAACAATACATTTTTGAAGAAAAATTATTACCGTAACATATTTTTGAAAAACAAAATTATTCTCAGAAAAACATTTTTTAATACAAAACTGGAAGAAATTTCCAGTTTTCTATAATAAAAAAAGAATAAAAACAAAATTTTCATTAAAAGCTGACTATATCAACCTACTCACTATAACCGAACATTAAAAAAAATACCTTAAGACTTACCTTTTTGGCATTATATAATACACAGAGGTTGATATGCTGTTAAACAAAACTCAAATTTAAACTAGGTTGACATTATAATGATACAATCCAACGACTATTACATTATAGAAATCTAATGAAAGAAACACTCAGCACAAAATAATAATAACTGACAATAATTTTCATAAGAAATTTAAACAAGATTTTGTTAGTGTCACTTAGTAGATTATAGCATTGGTTCGTGAATTTGGTGACATAGTAATTGTGAGTTCAATCCCTGGGTCTGGCAGTGTGTACTTGGGCTCAGAGCTATATATAACTGAGCAGTACTAAAAATAATTTCGTAATTCTTTCTAAATTACGCTGATCAGCTAATGCACAACGTCCAAATTGTTGGGGGTAGCAACACCAGAGATGATGACAATAGTCAACATGTAAATAATGTAAATAATGGTAATTCTGTATCACATAAATTCAGATAAAAAAGACTCGTTAAATATTTGACAATGTTTCGTCCTAGAAATTCAGACAAGACAATTATTACTCGTATAAATCAAAATAAATAATCTAAATTACGTCCTACTGAACAACGAAAAATATTTGACAATGCATCAAGTTAAGAAATTCAGATAATTTAAGATTATTACTATTTTGTGTAAAATGCAGAAGAAATAAAATGAAATAAATACTTGTTAAAATTAATTATAATACCAAGTTCACCAATTGTATAAATAATAAGGAATTTGGTAATACTTTTGATTTGAGTAAGCAGGAACATATAATCTGACGCTGTTTTTATGGAAGCTGTGTAAGTTGAATTTCATCTGAATGATTTATGGCAAAGAAGAACCAGTGAAAGAGTCGGTTATATTCCAGGCACGATCAATCGATTCGAAAAACGTCTTTTGGGTAAATGAGTTGGGCTTTAATATGAGGCTTTTTATTGTTAACTTTTTGCCAGATGTTTTTCTTTTGACAGACCAACCGAACACAAAAGTTTCGTCATTTTCTTCCCGAAGCCCTTATTCTGGACACATGTTTATTTGATTGCTCGCAATATAGAATCTTTCCTGCGTCAATATCCAAGGTCTAATTGGCTCTTTCATCGAATAAGAATTCGCATCATTCTATCAACTTCAGTATGCATGTGCATGTATGCTTTTTTGTCTTCCTATTTCTGGCGTTCCGGTTCAAAAGGAGAAAGGTGTTCTTTTCTTCACATTGGGGCAATTCACGTATTCGGCGCTATCAAATCGAATGAGCTTAAAAAAGACCCGGCAAAAAATGAAACAAAACTACAGGCGTATTTAAGGAATAAATAGGATCGGAAATACAATGTATTCAGTCTTTTAATACTCAATGATTAATCTTTTAGCAGAACAATTTTATCCACACGATATTGCACATCTTTTGTTTAACAGATTAAACGTAAACAATGTAGGAATGATGAAAACAAATATGACCGACACAATATCTCCTGTATTTCTTCATCTTCTTCTTTAGAACATCCATGGTTTATACATATACTTTCAAAAAAGAAATTAGTTTCACATGCGGAATAGAAAAAAGGCAAATATCTTCCACATCCGTCTGTTTTTTATTTCTTTATCTCTATGAATTTCAAAGGAGTATTTTAAGCTTTCCATTCCGACCATTTCTTTAATTTTTTTCCTTAACTTTTCGAAAACCCGAGAGGGAGCCAATTGCCCTCTTTTACGAACTCTTCCTCGTTCCTTTCTCACACGAACTCTCACTCAAAGTATGTTCGTATCTCTCAGTCTGTTTATATTCATATTCTGTGCATGTACATATTTATGCATGTATATACATATGTATACATATTCTGCTCATATGCATACATACATAAATGTGTGCGTGTATATGTATTTGAATTTGGTTTAAAATTTGCTGCATTTATATGAGAGCCATGTTAATAACGGAAAGACAAGATGTGTTGATTTAGATAGTACGGAGATAAGAATCAATAATGCATAGTGGTTATGCTTTCCTTAGCAAAAACATATTCAGACCAAGTGTCTGAACTCTTTTTGCGATGTCTATTTCTTTCTCTCTCCATATATATATATATATATATATATATATATATATATATGTATGTATTTTTTTAATTTTTAAACGAGTTATTTCGCTACCTTGGTTTCCACCATGAGTGATTCCTTCAGGCGATTTTTAATAATAGTTAAAAAAAAAAATTTAAAAATCGCCTGAAGACACCATTCATGGTGGAAACTAAGGTAGCGAAATAACTCGTTTAAAAATGAAAAATATTCAAACGTTCTACAATATAATTGTATAGAACACTTTTTAATACTAATGTGTACTGGTCTAACCCTATTAGGACCAAAAGCTAAGTATTAAACAATGAATGAATGAATCAATCAATCAATATATATATATATATATGACAGACACCAGTCACACGAGAGGGCGGAGTCTGTTTCCCACCTGAACACAATGTTCAGGCATTAAGATTGTGTTTAATCTAGGGCTATACAGATTATGTTCCTTTTCCTTGCAAATATCTTACTTATCCAATTATATATATATATATATATATATATATATATATATATATATATGTTCCTCGGGTTTAAATCATATGACGTCTGTTCTTTTTAAAGCCATTAGTAATTTCTGTGGGTACAAATCGTTATTTATATATATATATATATGTCTGTGTGTGTGAATGAAAAAATGTTTAGAAAGAGACATGACTGACTGGGCAGAAGATTATCCCGCAGTAGGTTGCCATTGCTTTCTGCGGTAGACTAGGTGCGAGTCAGGGGCTATAGAACCCAAAACTGTTCTATTGTTTAACACATAACTCAAGGGAAGTGATGATTAATACCTTTCCCAAGGGTATTTGTGCGTAAGTGAATGCAAGAAATTCAACTGGAATTCGATCTCGGCACCCCGATTTCTCGCACCGCAACGCACATCCGTCTTTCCTAACAATCTTCAAAATCTGCACTGTTTTTCTTTAAGAGGTTCGTTTGCCTTGCATTCGGTGGACTGTCATATGAAAAGCTAACATGTTTTAATTTTTCTGTTTATTTCTTTGTATAAATTATTTCAATACAATTGGATCTTTTTACATTTATATTTTTTATTCCATAGAAACTGTATTTCTAGTGGATTTTCTCACTTCAGCAGTTCTTTGACAATTCTTTCATAGCTGTAGTTTCTTCTTTGTGTTAAATAGTAATTATTCTTGTTTTTTTCTTATTTCAAAGATTTCTCTTAGTTTTACGGAATAGCAATCTATCTGGTGTTTTTAAGATACTATCTATTCATGAAACAGATAACTGAAATGAAAATCACATTTTAAGCTCTTATAGACACGTCGCCTCGTTGCCTAATTTACACTGTGACATGCGAAAAACATGAAAAAATTTTATGTCTAAAAAAGAACCATAATTTGGGAAAAGTATATTAGTGAAATGCGTGAAATTATCGAAGACAACTTTTTACACGACTGAAAACCGAAGAAGGCAGGCGTTCGTTTCAACTCAGATGAGACGAATATATTAATCGGTAATGTTAAAGTGCTTCAGAAAAAAAAAAGGAATATTGTTTGCCATACTGCGTTTTAAACCTAAATCAGTATAATTGTTGGCTGAGACGGTTAGAGTAAATATAAGGAAGTGACCTACACCAACATTCAATATCTACGAGTCATTTAAACAAGTAAAGATTTTTGGTGTATGTCACAAAGAAAATTCTATCACTGGGCCTTCAAGGCAGCATGTTCCGAAACAAAGTAGTCATATAAAGGATGCGGTAAAAGTTACGTACTTTTTTTTCTCAAGTTGATGTTAATAGGATGACGTGCAGCAACTGAGTGCCCAACACGATCACCTGACATTAAATAACCAGACATTTTCTTGACGGGTGCACGGAAAGGTCTTATTGGCAGTATTCTAACCGAAAATAATCCCTAAATTTAAGAAAAAAATTCAGAATATATATGGGTAAGTCTTGAAGGCTGTCACAATGAGTTTAGTAAAATAAAGGAAGGTGAAGGAGTTTTTGGCTATTATCTATTCATTATGCATTAATATTTCGAGATCAAAATCTCATCTTCAGAATTGCAGAGGAGCGTGTGTCTGTCGAAGTGAGTCCATGATTTTTAAGGAATAGCCATTCCTGGCTGTATGCTGCTGTTGCTGTCATTAATTTTACTGTGTGTTCTTGTGTGTGTGTAAGTGTGTTAGAGCATGTATGCGTGTGTGTTTGTGTGTGTTTAGGGTATATGTGTGATTTACAGTTGGGACCTTTTTCTGGTCTGATGATATCAGATTCTGAAGAATTTCCTTGATGTAAAAATGTGTCAAACAGTTTGTTGACGTGTTTTGATAGAGTTCAGCATTATATTGAACATAAAGTAGAGCATTTCGAACATGCTCAATAGCTCGTTAATCATAGCAAATCATGTTGTTTTCATGTGAAATTAATTATAAGTTTAACCTACTGAATTTATTTATGTTTAATAAAAGTTAATAAATAAATACAGATATTCATATTGTCACACACTGTAGAAGAAGTTACACGTTAAATATGAATTAATTAACAGAGGGAGTGCATAGTGGTATAATGAATAATTCCAGTCGAGTTCATTGCTTTCATTTATGTGCAAATACTCTTCGGAATAATTTGAATCCAACTCTTCATCCCTCAGATCAAAGTAGCAATCAATCAACCGAATAAAGTAACGACAGAACAATGTGGAAAATATTCGGCCCAGTTAGTCATTTATCAAGAGAGACATGATCGCTTGTATAACGCTTGTCTTTGAGATTTATAAAATAGTTACAAGAGAACTTGAAAATAGAGTGCAAATTAATTTGAATATTAACGAATAATAGAATGAAGTGATATTGATAATCTATTGGCAAATGATCTCGTTTTCATGTTTTTCATGAAAGGATTTCATACAATATTGTTAAAAGCTGGGAAACCGTCTGATTTTATAAAATATAAACAGTTTGTATATATATATATATATATATATATATATATATATACGCGTTACTCTTCAGTAATGAATTGAGTTCTCCCAGTGATTGGTGTGTGTATACACCGCATATATATAACACACTAAAGTTTCCCTTCTCTTTCATTCTATGGCTTAAGAAGTAGGGACTCCGACTGACACCAAGTCGGTCGAGTTTCAATACCGGCTGCAAGCAAGGGGAAGTCTAGCCACACCGATGATCTGTGATACAGCGAAACAGGCTTGTATGTGAATGAGTAACATATATATATATATATATATATATATATGTGTGTGTGTGTGTGTGTGTGTGTGTGTGTGGCTTTAAATAGAGCAGCTTTAAATATGTATGTGTGTGTGCAATCTATCTAGCTAGCTATCTCTCTCTCTCTCTCTCTCTCTCTCTCTCTCTCTCTCCCTATATATATATATATATATGTATTTTAATGTAATGGAAATATTAGCTGTTTCTTTATAAGGAAATATTTGGCGTTTTTTGACCAAGCTGCAAGAACTACTTTCGTTTGAAATTTATAGAATCTTTCTCTCAAAGAAAGTTTTCAGGTAAATAGGTTTCTCAAGTCCAGTAGTTATCACTCTTTGCAGTATTGATGGGGTGTTTCCGTCCTAACATTTGGCTTGAAATAGAGTGAAACGTCAGTATCTTGATTTGCAGGATAATATAATCTTCAATTTTAGTAGTTGTTATTACCCTTTCCAGTATTGATGAAATACTTCCTTTTTAACATTTAGCTTGAAATAGTGTAGAACGCCATGATTTTTAATGAAAATAGTTTTTTTCTTATATATAGCTTACATCACTGATTCCAGTACTGATGAGTTATTTCCTTTCTAACATTTAGCTTCATGTAGTGTGGAAAGACAGTATTTTGATTTTTAGGAAAATAGATTTCTCAATTCCAGTAACTGTTATTACTCTTTCCAAATTCGAATTTGGAAAGAGTAATAACAGTTTCTTCCCAAACGTTTATTTAAAGTAGTCAAAACGTCAGCTGATTGATTCTAACACTTTCTTTTTCATTTACATCACACATCTCATTCTTTATAACTATTTTAACATTAAACTTCTCTCTTGCTTGGGTCTCGAGCCTGATATTGGTTAAATATTAATGTAAAAATGACTACCCGTTTGTCTATCTAATGGTAACACGCAGAATTTCCTAAGCGATGTTAAAAATTTAATTGGCTCTACTCTTTACCGTGATGAAAGTAAAAAAAAAAAACTAATGATTAGGGCGTCTATTCAAATGAAGTCTACATAATAGCAATAGCAATATCAAAAAAGAAATATTCGGCATTCATTGACCAAGCAGCTGTACCATTGTTGGTTGAAATTTATCAAATTATTTTATTAAAAGATTTTTTCAGCAAACTAAATTTCTCAAGTTCAATAGCTGTTATCGTTTTTTCCAGTTAATGTACAATCTATTTACACGTCGCAGTTGAAAGTCGTCAGGTGATGTGGTTTCTGTGATTTACTACAGTTCTTTCTTTGTGATTTGTATAGCATCATTTCACGAGGAGCCAAGAGATTAGCAACTAGGTTTCACCCTCTTACAGTGAAATCGACAAAATGTAACGGCAATTTCTACTCCAACGGCTTCTTTTCACTCACTGTGGATTCCCTTCCATATACTTGCTTCCCCGACAGCTACAATCTCCAGAAATTTAAATGTAAGGTCAATAGACCTTACTGACTCGAATCCATTCTCTCAGGCTCGTTTCCCATCCACTCCACCCCCATTACACCGGTATCCTCATCCACTTAATATCCTCCTCCTGGCATTTCTTATAACTAACTCCTCTTTCTCATCACTTTCCCCTATGTAACCCCCTGCGCAACAGTGGCAGTAGAATGCCTTGCTTGGAATGAGATGATTAAAAAAAAAAGAAAGAAAAAATATGTTGTCCTTTCCATGACGTACTGGCTTCTTCATTCGGTCGAAGCCATTTTAACCACTGATGCCAGGTAGGGTGATTAACTCTCAGTTACGTCTTTGTCTTCCGGCAGAGTGCGACTCGCATGCGTCTATGGCCGCGAAAAGAGATGAATCCGAGAAAAATAAAATACTGAGAGGTGCCCTGTCACAGGAAACAGATGATCATGGCTTCTCTGCCACATTGTAATAGAGGGGCAGATCTATGGTCGCCACTGAGGCCAGTACAACCGGCGATTGCAGGAAGGGATAACTTTTGGTCTTGGCGTCCGCGCTCGGGCTCCCAACTATAATCTCGACTTGGTATCACATCACATATCAACGGGGAGTCAAAGTAAATATACATTTTGTCACCACTGACCTTAAAAAGTGCGTGTATACATCTGACAGTTTGAATAATTCTTAACGATTTTTTCGACACGCTTGACGTCGATATGGACGTATCGATCTTACAAAGCTAAATGAGAATATGACACGAGTTCTCAATTTTATGTTTTGGTTTTGTAGCAATTTACGGTGTTGGGCGAAACTATCCTTAGCATAGTCTATAGGCTATTTACATTAAACTCAGAAATTATAATGCAGCAGACATCGACACGGTGTGAGAAATCGGAGAGCCATGTTCGAATTTCAGTTGAATTCGTTGCATTCACATAGGCGCAAATACATTTAAAAAAGTATGAATCCATTGCTTCTCCCTCCAACTATGGGTTAAATAGCAGGATAGATTGGATTCATTAACCTTGGTTGGCAACCAGTCTACCGCACAAAGTAATGGCAATCTACTTCAGGAAAGTCTTTTACTTTGTCAATCATAGTTCTAAAAAGGCTTGAACGCTGAAGCGTGTATCACGTGTCACCCTTAACTGACTGTTGAATTAACATAATTTTAAGATAAAGTAATAGTCTTTTGTCCCTTTTGTCATATTTGAATTCAAATGCAACATTTAGTTTGTTTAGTTTATATATGAGACTGAGTCATTTATTCTTGTCCGGATATAATTTTTTTTATTTTAATAATATCACCCCAAGCAAGGCGGTAACGCCACTGATGCGAAGGGGGCTACTTAAGAGTAAAAAGATTGGAAAAGAGAAAGCCGGAAATCACATCCTAAACAGGGAACAAGGGATGGGCCTCTTCACCTGTTCAAAAGACGTAGGTGGAGTGTGAACCGGGCGATAGTTTAGTCTATCTAATCCAATTGAGAAAAAAAAAAAGAAAAGAGTAAGAAGATTGGAAAAGGGAAAGCCGGAAACCACATCCTAAACAGGGAGCAAGGGATGAGCCTCTTCACCTGTTCAAAAGACGTAGGTGGAGTGTGAACGGGCGATAGTTTAGTCTATCTAATCCAATTGAGAAAAAAAAAAAAGAAAAGAGTAAGAAGATTGGAAAAGGGAAAGCCGGAAACCACATCCTAAACAGGGAGCAAGGGATGAGCCTCTTCACCTGTTCAAAAGACGTAGGTGGAGTGTGAACGGGCGATAGTTTAGTCTATCTAATCCAATTGAGAAAAAAAAAAAGAAAAGAGTAAGAAGATTGGAAAAGGGAAAGCCGGAAACCACATCCTAAACAGGGAGCAAGGGATGAGCCTCTTCACCTGTTCAAAAGACGTAGGTGGAGTGTGAACGGGCGATAGTTTAGTCTATCTACTCCAATTGAGAAAATAAAAGAAAAGAGTAAGAAGATTGGAAAAGGGAAAGCCGGAAACCACATCCTAAACAGCGAGCAATGGATGAGCCTCTTCACCTGTTCAAAAGACGTAGGTGGAGTGTGAACCGGGCGATAGTTTAGTCTATTTAATCCAATTGAGAAAAAAAAAAGAAAAGAGTAAGAAGATTGGAAAAGGGAAAGCCGGAAACCACATCCTAAACAGGGAGCAAGGGATGAGCCTCTTCACCTGTTCAAAAGACGTAGGTGGAGTGTGAACGGGCGATAGTTTAGTCTATCTACTCCAATTGAGAAAAAAAAAAAAAGAAAGCAGTAAGAAGATTGGAAAAGAGAAAGCCGGAAACCACATCCTAAACAGGGAACAAGGGATGAGCTTCTTCACCTGTTCAAAAGACGTGGATGGAGTGTGAACCGGGCGATAGTTTAGTCTATCTACTCCAATAATAATAAGGCGTTATGTATATGGCGAAAGTATCTCGCATTTTAATGCAAGGTATTCTGAAACGAGACTGATTCTAAGAATACAAAAATAAGACAGACAACAACAGCGCTGAAAAGAAAATAAGTAGGTATGGAGAATTGTTATTTATGAAAGCTATTATTGAATGTAAAAAGAAAAAAAAATTGGTTTGTAGAGATATGACATTTTTCTTTTAGTCTTTTGTTTGTCGGTACGAAACTGTTTATTTTTATTTTTGTCGTTCTATAGAAAATTTGAACATTTGTAAAAATGGAATGTCAGCACACAGGATTTAATATCTAAGCGATGCACCTCTTTATTTTACATATTTCTATTTTTAAATTTAAGATGTTGCCAGTATGTTTAAGATGTGAAGGGCTGATTGTTCCTGAAAGAGATGTTAACATTTTTTCCAGATCTTTAGCTAAATTTAAACAGCTCTGTCTATACCAGATATAATAGGTCACATTGAGATGTTGGGCTTACTGTCGGATGTAAGACGTTCGGGAAATTTTTATTGTAAAATATAAAAGTAATACCAAAGATATCTGGTTCACTTCAAAATCAAACTCTTGTAGAAATAATTTTGATACGTTGCATAAAACCACAGGTTTTTAATACGAGTAAGAGTTTTGACAATAAATATTTTTTAAAATTTTTTATTTCTTTTTGATATGTCCCCCAAAGGAATATATATATTATTCGAAGCAGCTAAGCGGTTTTGGCAAATGTAACCGGGTAGGACAATCTAGCAAGTAGCCGCAATGATCAGTACTCGTCGTAGTCGTATGCAGTATGCTGAGACGTAGGTGTAGTCAATAGACGTAGACTAATATCCCTAGACCTAAATCCTTACTAGCCTTAGTCTACATTTATAGCTGACACTAGCCAATCATATTAATGTGAGGAGGAAACAAGTTGTATGCATATTCATTACATCCGTTTAAATCTTCTTTAAATCGGCTTATTGAGCACCTACCGGTGGTGCAATGGTTAGCAAGCTTGTTTCACTTGAATCATTTCAATTGAGTATTGAGTTCGATCCTCACTGGGTGTCCCTTACTTTTTGGCCGTGTGTCACGTCTAAGCTGCGCTTAGAAAATCACCTTCCTCCAGGTTTGGGGGTTGGGTGTAGGGCTAACAATCCTGCCCCATAAAAAACAGTTTGTTACGGAAACAGAAAAAATGCTGCCCTACACACCATTGGGTGTGTAGGGCAGCATTCACCGACAGCTACAATCTCCAAGAATGTACAGTCAATAGTCATATCCTATCTCACTAACCTGCATCCTCTTTCTCATGCTCCTTTCTCTGTCCACTCCACTCTCATCAGCATTAATCGGTTTATTACAATTTCTCTTGTTTCTGTTTCATGAAATGACTAAGCCAAACTTGCATCATTTTTATTTGTAATATCGATAATACTTTGCAGTCTGTTATTTTAGTAGTTTGCTATCAATCAGCTGCTATTAAATAGTAACCTTGGAAGGAACCGATTTTATGTTATCTAACTACTATCCACCTAGGGATCCTTGACAAAATCCAACGGAGAATCTGTAATGTCATTGATCCCGACTTGGCAGCTCAGATACAGTCAATTTTTCACCGTCTCAATGTGGCTTCCTTGTGTCTTTTCTACAAATACATTCATGGCTTCTGCTCCGATGAACTTAGCTAACCGGTGCCCCCCTATATATGAATTTAGTCGAGCCACGAGATTAAAAACTAGGTCCCACTTTTTTTTACTGTGAAACCAATAAAATATAAACGCAAATTCTACTCCATCTGCTTTATTTCTCGCACTTCTCACCTGTAAAATTCCACTCCATATACTTGCTTCTCCGACAGCTATAATCTTCAAAAATTGAAATGTAAAGTCAATTGTCATCTCCTATCTCACTAACCTGCATCCTCTTTCTCATGCCCCTTCCTCTGTCCACGCCACTCTCATCAGTATTCTCATCCTTCTCTTACCCACTTCCTAATAACCCTTATAACCTTATCACTTTTTCTCTAACTTTCTTCCTATGTAACCTCTTGAACACGGTGCCAGTAAAGTGCCTTGCTTGGGGCGATATGATTATAAAAAAAATGTTGCCATATATTAAACTCAGAATAACTTCTGGACGCCGAGGTGTAAAATTAGTAACGGAGAAACCTAATTATTTAAAGAAAACATTCAATATTTTGAATGTATATCTGTCCTCTGTTCTCTTATATGGCGGCGACTGCTGGAGGATTTTCTCAAGGATGAAGAACAGACTCGAAGCAACAGAAATGTTGTTCTGCAGAAGGATTCTGAGGATACCATGGACGGAACATTTGAGCAACAACGACATTTTTTAGAGAATACAAACGAAAAAGAAACTTATACTTAGCGTCAGGATAAGACAAGTGAGGTTTTGGAGACACTTAATAAAGAAAGAAGGCTTGGAGAACCTGGTACTCACGGGGTCGATAGAAGAAAAGAGAGACAAGGGGAAGTACGCGAGAGCTACTTGATAGGCTTGAGTAGGTCGATGACGAAGCGGAGTCTGAGAGAGATACCAAGACAAAAAAAAATATTAATAGCAACAAGGGATAAGGGAAGTGGAATTCCATGATCACCTACGTCCTGAACGGACACGGCACATAAAGAAGAAGACTATTTTAAAACTGTTAAATAGTAAAAAGCTGTTTGCATTCTTGCCAGAAGCTCTTTTTATATTTCAATTCTATCCGTAACTTTATATGCGGACCGGTACAGCTGTTACGAAACTAATTTCGCAAGAGCCCATCTAATAGTGTTCTTATCTCAAACTAGCATACATTTGATAAACAAACATGTTAATATTTACTAAGTTTATTTTAGCACATTATAAGGATGCTGCTGTTGACAATCAATTGGGATGGAATTAATTTCACTAGTAGTTTTCGGTGTTATTATTTTTCTTGGGGAACGTAAAGAATTATCGTTTTATGAATCCTTCTATTATTCGCGTTGTGGTGCATTGGAGATCGGCTCGGAACGAGAAATCGGGAAGCCGAGTTCGAATTCCATCTGAGTTCCTGGCATTCACTTAAGCGGAAATACCCTTGGTAAAGGTATTAATCTGTCTCTTCCCTCCAGCTATGAGTTCAATAAACGAACAGATTGGATTATAGAGCCTTGGCTCGCAACCAGTCTACTTCAGAAAGTAATAGCAACCTACTGCGGCATAAATAAAAATAGAAACTACCCAAGCAGTCATGTCTCTTTCGAGCCATGATCGCATGTATTATTTGTCCCACAAAAAATTTGGCAGACTCATACGAGTGCGAGAAGAAAAAAAGAGCATACGTGGAATTTAAACAAACGACAATCACTAAATGTAACAACAGACACAAATGAAACGACTATATTACAACAGACCTCAAGTGGAACGACTATATAGAATCCATAGCTAAATCCGCTGCTATGAAGGTCGGTTTTATGTGTATGGCCAGGAACTTTTTCCCGTCTGAAACCATCCTTCACATATATAAATCTACCATCCGACCTTACATTGAATATTGCTGCCATATCTAGTCGGGTACCTCCGCTATCCAACTCGGCGATAATGTTATCGGTTCTGACCTGGCAGCTCCAATACAGTCACTTTCTCAAGGGTGCAATCTGCAGGAGTTTCAGTGTAAAATTAATAATCACCTCCTATCTTGCTAACTTGCATCCTCTCTCTCTCATACACCTTTCTCCTTCCACTCCACTCTCAGTATCTTAACCCTTCTCTTACCCACTTTCTGACACGCCCTATAACCTGTCACTCTTTCTCATAACTTTCCTTCTATTTAACCCACCTGCGCACCAGTTGCAGTAGACTGCATTGCTTGAGGCGATATGATTAAAAAAATATCACAAAATATATAAACATTCTCATTGACGTTATCGATAGTTCAAAGCCATATTCAGTGGATCTGTCTAAAGTACCTTCATGCATATTATTATGTATATAATTTTATTTCTTATATATCATTAAATCTTGTTGATATGTTTCAAATACATTCGCAAAATGTTCGGCCACATTGCAACTAGGTTTTATTATATGAGGTTAGATAGAAAATTGCGTAGCAACTGAAGACGGAGAAGAGAAAATGGTGTCACAACTAAAAATGGAAACGAAAACAAACGCTTCTTTGATTTGAATTGATATACAGGGTGCGGCATACCTTCCAGAATAATCTCATATATAATGATAAGATATTAGTCGTCTTCATCTAGTCATTATGTTAGAGATATTTCTGTCACACCGTCTATTTAAATCAGATGTCATTTCACTTTATTATCGATAACATACACCCATCCATTTGATAAATTGTTGATCTGTCCGGCGTAAAATATTTTAGGTTTTGATGCAAAGAAACATTAAATATCAGTTTAAACCTGTCTACAATAAAGAAACAGTTTTTCCTCTAAAATATGCTACAGGTAATTCAAAAGATGAAAGTTGATTTAATGTCCATAGCAGTGTTTCACAAAAATTATTTTAGTCATGAAATTTGAAAATTGAAATATAATAAGGATGTTACATTTTAAATGAGAATTTATTTTTAAAACTTTATCTTTCGTGTTTAAGTGAAACCTCTGCTTGATGTGATTTGGCAAAGAAGAAAATTATATCTAATATTTGTCATTTTTCGTTTAGCGTCCCCAAAAGTTCATTAATCGTATAGTTTTCATCTAAAGTGAATTTAAGAAGATTTTGCTATTTTTTAAAGAGACACCTATTATGACTTACGGAAGTCTATTAAGAAAGTGAAAAGATTATCGCCTCCTTCTTAAAAAATTAAGAAATTTAGCATCCCGTTTTAAATGAAAAAAGACTTGATGACGCCGACATGGAAGTCATGTGCTTAGTGTATGTAGCTTAAAAAATATAAAAATGATTCACAAATTACTCTACTGTTAACTTGGGGCACACCTTGTTACCTGTATTAGTGCACACAGGCACACCTGTTGAGAAAAGCTAGTCTAGAGAGTAAGACAGATGAAACAAAATGCCACTTTTTAGTGCGATAATCCATTCCTGAGAGACTTAGGCAATATGCTGCCTTGTATTTTCCTGTGAAAGCAACACGCCTTCATGATTAACGGTTTATGAGTGTTTTCACTGCTAATTTCTATTCAGTTCCTTCAATTGTCGAAAATACTTTTGTGTATGAATAATTTATTTTTGGTTTAACACCACTGATGACGCTCTTCATATCCGTCTATACACGGGAGAATAACTCTTTTAGAGATAGGTACTCTGTTTTCAGTAGATCCTAACTATTGTCGTTTTAGATGGATAATATTATAGCGGACAAAATTTACATCATTGGCGATTATTCAACTCACATCACATCTTCCTGTATGATCACCTAAATTAAGCAACGTTGAGCCTGGTCAGTGTCTTGATGAGTGAATTCATAGGAATACCAAATGCTGTGCGGATATAGTAATGTTAATGGATATAGAATTGCTAACAGGATAGCTGAGTCCCAATTGCCATTGCGTCTGATATATTCACTTGCACCCAGACACATTTCAGAAAGATATAGAACCCCTTCCCCGAGGTATGATCAAATTAGTAAGATACATATCAATAAGTCATTATTGTTTGAAAAAACGATTACAATCTAAATACAGTTTATAGCTTTAAATAACCGGCAGGGTATTTGTAAGCCATAGAAAAGAAATCAATTAAATAAAAAATTACGCTGAGGAGTGATAATGGAACCTCTGGGCCAGCATAGACACGTTTCTGATTTCATGGAGGTGTTCTATGAGGAAAAATATCATTATTGGCTTCAATCAAATCATACATTTTAGAGGTGGTCTTCACTGATGCACTGTTCTCATCGCCGATTTCCGAGTTTCGCATCATACCGGCTCCAGCAGTAACACCGACCTGATTCTATACGAGTCAGGCCACCTCCTTGAAAGCGTCGTGCAACGCACTGCGTCATTGGAAAGAACAGTAATCATGAAGGCCGGTCTTCGACCGTTCTTATTGACAAATGTCAGTTAGCGTCAGCCAATCAAAATGGGACTTTTCACGTCCTCTACTATATAGTGGGGTCTTTTTACCCCCTTCCCTTTTTTTTTTTTTTTTTTTACTACGTCTGGTTTATCTTTACTACTTCCGAAATCCTTAACGAGGTGAGTTGGAAACTTTATTGCATTGTTTATGTCCATCTTTTACAGGTTAAATTACTAATCCCATACCGATACTAAATCTGTAACTAAACCTATCCGCATACACAACCCAAAACTATCCTAAAATCTCAATTAACTCATACTAATTTATTTCGATTTCCTTTCCCGTTTTGTCCATTAACGACTTAAATAATTCGATGGCCTAATTACAATGAATAAATAAATAGCTATGCTATCTACTCAATCGAGTAACCTATACACGTATTTACAATCTGATACACATTTCTCACAATAAATCTACTCAATAAATACTAGCACCAATATCTTAAATTTCCATATTCTCTAAAGTTCTGCTCGACCGCTTCTTCCAAAGGATGGATGCTTTTTTAATAGTTTTTACCCAATTGCTACAATTTTGACTCCTTCAAGTCTAAGATTAACCGTTATTCTTCCTGCATAATCTCATGAACAACACTTTTTGCATTTTCTCATCCCCATACAAAACCACTGATTAACCATTATCGTGAATAGCCCTTGTATTAAGCGAGCATTCGCATTAAAAATGGTCGGATTTAAATGGTGTCGTTTTGCTAATTCTCGTGTAGTTTGTTTTAAATTCATTTATACTATGATTTACAAATGTTCAATATTGACAGAATTCGGTCGTCTAGAGAAAGATTTTCTGGATTGAAACTGGCTTAAATATGCGCAGATACTCGTAACTTCAGTTCTATAAACAGAGTAAATATTTCTTGAACCTTTCTTTGCTGAAGAGCTATTTCGGAATTCAGTAACTCAAAAGAATTTGCAATGTTATTGCTTCTGATCTGGCAGCTCGGTTACCTTCTCACCTGCGTAATGTAACTTACCTATTCTTTTCATGGTAATTGATCTGTTGAACCTTCCTATATGGTATCTAGACTTTTTGAACTTAGGCAAAATATTAGATTTTACAGTGAAATGGGATATATGTAACCGTAGGTTCTATGCTAATAGCTTCTATCGCATTTCTCGCTTGTGGAACACTCTCCCGGCTTACAGTATTTACATTATTCGGACTATTGTTCTCATCTTTGTTGCAATTTGTACGACGTTTTGGCCGTTGTACGCTCCGGTCTCCTTCAAGTGCTAGAAATTTCGAACCGGACCCTTTATTACAATCACTGTAATTCTCATTCATTGCGTAAATCTCAATTGGAAGTCGTCATGAGTTATCTCCCTCTAACCCTGCTAATTACTTGTTTACCACTGGTGTAGCCTGGTATTGAACACACAATCCTAAGAGTCTAGTGAGGAACTAACCAACGTCTATATCTACTGGGTCATGTGTCCAGTTGTTACCATTTGTACGACGTCGTACAAATGGCAGCAAAGATAAGGACAATAGTCCGAATAATGTAAATACTGTAAATACTACCCCATCTCGCTTATTGCTGCGAAGTTAACTTTGATTTTCAAAAATTTAAATGTAATGACCATCGTCTTCTTAAAACTTATTTTTTATTGCTGTCTCTTTTTAATGTTTTTTTTTCTCTCTCATTTTTTATGACTCAATAAACCCTTGCTTCTTAGGGACTTTATTGCTTTGCTTGAGGTGACATGATTAAAAATATACATTGTGTGGTATGTGTCAGATCAAAAATCATCTTAAAAAGTTAAAACGATGCAAAATTTATTCATACTGATATAAAGTAATCTTCAGGAAAGAAACAAGATTACAACTTCAAACTACTCGTTACTTTACCATAAAACGCACCCAACAAACTTCTGTAACACATGCGACAGTGCTTTCGTTTCAAACAATATCAGCAAAATACGATATTATCTATTCTAGATCTAGAACAAATAATATCCCTGTCTTCGCCACTGTCTAAAAATAATGTTTACCGTCTATCCAAATACTCTGCCTGAATAAGAAAACATAATACAATCCATATCACTACCAGACATTTCTCGTGAAGGATACCGTCAGCGGTTTTGAACTGCTTGAAGGACAAAGATTTTAATATCACGGTCAGTATATATAGGACGTGAGCAGAAAACCCGAACCCTTAAGAGTGAAGACATTACGCTAATGCATTCACGAAACTTCGAAGATGGCATGACTGAAACAACAATGCTCAACTAAGTGACAAACTCGTCCAAATTAATTGTGTTAACGCTCTATTTTTACCTTGATATTGGGGACGGGCACTTCATTAACAAAAAATCTTGCTTGCCTAAAAATGACTTTATCCAGCAAACTAGTGAAAAAAAGAAAAAAAAAACAGAAATGTTGACAATAAGCATTATTACAATTTACGGAAAGTGCGACACAGAGATCTGAAGGCGAATCGGCATGGCAAAGGACGCGTTCAAGAAGCTGAGTAAAGTATTAAGACACAGAAAAATTTCACTAGAAACAAAGAAGAGAGTACTAGATTGATATGTGATGTCAGTTCTTCAATATGGCACTGAATGTTGGAAAATATCATAAAAGATGAAAAAAAAACTTGAAGCAGCTTAATTAATTCCTTAGATTCTTGAATCATTTTTCTAGCATATTATATAACCCAAAATGCTTAGAGATATTGATGCATAAAAATGTACAAAGTTTTCTTAAGGCGTCAACAGCAGCAGATTAGTTTCATCTGATGGACTTCTTGAATTTATACGCACACGAAACAACGTATATGAGTTTCACACACATTTTCACACGTAGACGTATTTCTGTTGCTCTTAAACTAGGGAAATTATTTCGGCTGTACTGTAAAAACAAGACAGAAAAATATTTTGTGTGAAGTTGTTACTCAAAGAATTTATTTCAGTTTGAAAGAAAAATTCTATTCAAATAATAAAAAAAACATAAAAATTTGTTGAGGTGTATTGACGGTACGCATATTTCTTCGCTTGATGTACGCTTAATCCGTTGTATATAGAAGTGCGATAAATAAATTGAACTGACAACTTATTTTAACATATATTTACCAAAATTACCCAAATATATCTTGAAATACTAAAAATTAAATTTATTCAATAAAATTGCCATTGACTTCAACCAAGGCCTCTGGAATCTACTGCAACTTTTTTTAGAAGGCTCTAGGTCGTTTAATTGCGTTCTACACATAATAATCAAAGGGCCTGCAGTCTGGGAAGTTAGAAGGGGTCATGAAATTGCAGAAATTGTCTGACAGCTATGACCTAGATATCCTGCCTGTGTAGCATAGTCAGAATCCTTTTGGCAGACTCAAGGGTCTTCCAGCTGCCATCCTCTTGAGTCACGGCAAAACTACTGTCTCAAAACACTTGATATAGGCCCTGTGTTGAGTCTGCGATCCTCACCAAAGAATTCCGTAGTTCTGTTCTTATCAGAATGAACCGACAAAGTTTCCTGAACTGCCGTACCTTCGTAATCACTATTAGACTCATCCAACTCTGCTCTCTCCTCAGATTGACACCCAAACATGCCGAAACGTTCGTATTGGTGTTTGCAGCAAGAATGCCAAGCAGTACAGCTTGCTATTTCCAATTTTGTTGCGGAGAAAATTTTGCCATGACGTTCTTTTTTCTCGCAGTGATGTTTATTTAGGTTTGGTTTTGTTATTGTTCACGTACTTTAAGGCGAATTGGCATGACAAAGAGCGCGTTCCAGAAGCTGAGTAAAGTATTAAGACACAGGAAACTTTCACTGAAAACAAAGAAGAGCGTACTGGATTGCTATGTGATGTCAGTTCTTCAATATAGCAGTGAATGTTGGACAATATCATCAAAGATGAAGGAAAATCTTGAAACAGCTGAAATATGGTTTTCAGAAGGATGCTGCGGATATCATGGACCGAGCATGTGAGCAATGACGAGGTGTTGGAAAGAATGGAAACGGAAAGGAAATTAATATTGAGAATCAGGAAGAGACAACTGAAGTTCGTTGGACATGCAATGAGGAAGGACGGCTTGTAGAACTTGATATTAACAGGCCAGATAGAGAGAGAAAAACAGCAGATAACATATTTGACAGGCCTGAACAGGTGAATGACAGCCGGGGTTGCGAGATGTTACAGGAGAAAGCGTGCTAAGAGCCACGGAGGATAGGGAAACGTGGAAGGCCATGATCGCCTACGTCCTGAACGGACAAGGCACATAGAAGAAGAAAAAGATTTTCATGATTATTAAGAAATGGGTGTTGCTAGTTTCGGACACGTTATATTGTTGACTACATAGTGAACTTATTTTCATCACTGGGACTCAAATTAGTCCAAAATGACGTCATGTGTAAAACGATTACATGAAGTTAGACAACACTGAAAAGGAATATATCAAGGCATTATTATTTTTGTTTTCTTTGCATATGAAATATTTTAAACATAATTCAAGATACTGTCTTCTGTGATGAGATATATTTAATGTGGATTGTTTCATTTCTTTATATAATATCTTCCAGAATTGTGAGTCTTTCCTTGCAGTGAGAGTTGTGTAGTTTTTTGCTATTATCTAATTTTTACAAATGTATTCTAATTTGTGTTATTGTATTATAACGTGGTTTCTTTGTAGCTTAAATAGTAGCTTAAATAGATTCCTCAAATTTACCCATAGAACAGTGTGTGTTACGGCTATCGGCCTACACGTTCAAGAGTTCCATGTGAAGAAATTACATCCCCTATATTGTTACATATTTTGTTGTATTTTGAGCACTCAGTATCTGAGCATTTATAATACAAATACTGCAGACTTTGGAATCGACACGGTATCGCGACTATCAACTTCACAGTTCAAAGCAAATCTGGCAAGGTGATCTGTCGGCTGAGTCTGAAGACCACACTGTATTTTGAAGCTTGCAGTCACGATGTAATATTTATTCGTATGTCTACAATCTATCTATCTATCTATCTATCTATCTATCTATCTATCTATCTATCTATCTATCAATCAATCTATCTATCTATCTATCTATCTATCTATCTATCTATAAGATCAACTTTTACTGTGAAACATAAAAGTTTCTTTTTCATTTCACTAAAGTAAAATAGTTGACTGGTACAGGATTACACACGATTTTTCTTTACAATGGGAACCGTTTCTAACAAACATCCTGGAGACCATTTTCGTCGCGTTATCTTCGCCCTTGGCTGACGATGATAGAATACCGTTATCTTTTGGGACACAGGTTCTTCCCAAGGATCTGTTTCCACCAGCTTTCGACACGTCGTTCGTCTTATGAATAGTAAAACAGTAACTCCCTTATGGCGGCAAAAGAAAACTCTTCCGCGGAGAGCTCTCGCCTCGATGACCGAATTACTTTGTGAGGGCAAATGCTGCAACCGAGTAATTTGCTAGGGGGAACTACAGCAATAACAAAGAATCGATTTTCTCAACTCCTTTAACCCAGAATGCATTCAGAACAGTAGATGCCTATATCTATTTATGGTTCTTTTTACACCAGTGGTTGACGATCAATGAAAGTTTTGGACTCAGAAAAAAGGCGTTGTCATAGTTACATGCAATTTAATATTTAAATCTCAGAACACGAATAAGTTATTTTTGTCAGCCTTCTACCTAACTGTTTCCGCTCAGGATGTAGGTGATCATGGCTCTCCACAACTATATAGGCTTTGTCAACTTATTGCTCAACTCATTTTTTGTTTTATCATCCACTGGATGTTTCACACTACCCCTCTTGCCTTTAGTGTTTTATCGAGTATAACATTATCTAAGTCTTTTTTCTGATTCATTTAAGTGCCATACGTTATGCACGCTTGGGCGATTATGTCTCGAAAGAGACATGACTGACTGGTCAGAAGATTATCCCGCAGTAGGTTGCCATTGCCTTCTGCGGTAGACTGGTTGCCAGCCAAGGCTACAGAACCCAATCTGTCCTATTATTTAACCCATAACTGGAGGGAAGAGACGGAATATTATCTTTCCCAAGAGTATTTGTGCGTAAGTGAATGCAAAGAATTCAACTTGAATTCGAACTCGGCACCCCGATTTGTCGTTCCGAGTCGCTATCCACTGTATCAATGTCCTTTTTTTCTGAGTATATATTCCAAAAATGTACACTTCCCTTTCTGATTGTAAGCAGAACTATACTGTGCATTCCTATTTTTCTGAAACCGTTTTCGTAGTTGTCTGCCACCGGTATTCTGCTATAGAACGAGACGTCTTGTGCCACAAATCTGCTCGTCTTCTGTGAAGAAATTACCCAGTATCTAATGCAATATCGGAGGTTAATATCATAGTTCAGTATAAGTTTTTTTCTAGCGAAATTTCTTAATATTTTCTTTTGGAAGATATAATTTGCTCTCATGCGCTTTCGAATTTTGCAGTCATATTTTTGGTTTGTTCCTCGGTAGTTAATGTTTGGCAGTTGATTGATCTAATTCCGTTTCGTACTTACGTTTTTCTAGCGAAATTTCTTAATATTTTCTTTTGGAAGATATAATTTGCTCTCATGCGCTTTCGAATTTTGCAGTCATATTTTTGGTTTGTTCCTCGGTAGTTAATGTTTGGCAGTTGATTGATCTAATTCCGTTTCGTACTTACGTTTTTCTAGCGAAATTTCTTAATATTTTCTTTTGGAAGATATAATTTGCTCTCATGCGCTTTCGAATTTTGCAGTCATATTTTTGGTTTGTTCCTCGGTAGTTAATGTTTGGCAGTTGATTGATCTAATTCCGTTTCGTACTTACGTTTTTCTAGCGAAATTTCTTAATATTTTCTTTTGGAAGATATAATTTGCTCTCATGCGCTTTCGAATTTTGCAGTCATATTTTTGGTTTGTTCCTCGGTAGTTAATGTTTGGCAGTTGATTGATCTAATTCCGTTTCGTACTTACGTTTTTCTAGCAAAATTTCTTAATATTTTCTTTTGGAAGATATAATTTGCTCTCATGCGCTTTCGAATTTTGCAGTCATATTTTTGGTTTGTTCCTTGGTAGTTAATATTTGGCAATTTATTGATATAATTCCGTTTCGTACTTACGTTTTTCTAGCGAAATTTCTTAATATTTTCTTTTGGAAGATATAATTTGCTCTCATGCGCTTTCGAATTTTTCAGTCATATTTTTGGTTTGTTCCTCGGCAGTTAATGTTTGGCAGTTGATTGATCTAATTCCGTTTCGTACTTACGTTTTTCTAGCGAAATTTCTTAATATTTTCTTTTGGAAGATATAATTTGCTCTCATACGCTTTCGAATTTTGCAGTCATATTTTTGGTTTGTTCCTCGGTAGTTAATGTTTGGCAGTTGATTGATCTAATTCCGTTTCGTACTTACGTTTTTCTAGCGAAATTTCTTAATATTTTCTTTTGGAAGATATAATTTGCTCTCATGCGCTTTCGAATTTTGCAGTCATATTTTTGGTTTGTTCCTCGGTAGTTAATGTTTGGCAGTTGATTGTTCTAATTCCGTTTCGTACTTACATTTTTCTAGCGAAATTTCTTAATATTTTCTTTTGGAAGATATAATTTGCTCTCATGCGCTTTCGAATTTTGCAGTCATATTTTTGGTTTGTTCCTCGGTAGTTAATGTTTGGCAGTTGATTGATCTAATTCCGTTTCGTACTTATGTTTTTCTAGCGAAATTTCTTAATATTTTCTTTTGGAAGATATAATTTGCTCTCATGCGCTTTCGAATTTTGCAGTCATATTTTTGGTTTGTTCCTTGGTAGTTAATATTTGGCAATTTATTGATATAATTCCGTTTCGTACTTACGTTTTTCTAGCGAAATTTCTTAATATTTTCTTTTGGAAGATATAATTTGCTCTCATGCGCTTTCGAATTTTGCAGTCATATTTTTGGTTTGTTCCTCGGTAGTTAATGTTTTGCAGTTGATTGATCTAATTCCGTTTCGTACTTACGTTTTTTTTTTAAAAAAGACGCGTACAGTTTTTTCTGCTAGTTTATGTCATTTTCAATCAATTTCATTACTCTTACCGCTCAGAGATATTTTTATTATTTAATTTTTATCTCTCTCATTTTATCTTTCTCCTCTCTCTCTCTCTCTCTCTCCCTCTCTCTCCCTGCAAAGTGGTTTACAGCCACATCCCGTTAAAACATCGCCCCTCGTACGATCACCAAGGTTAAGCACGCCTGCTTATTACTTAGATGGGCGACCGCTTCGGAATACCAGGTGCTCTAAGTTTGGATGTATGGCTAGGGTAGTAGAAAGAGGCTTGAAATTATTAATCCACGAGCTGTGTTCCAATTCTTGTTGCGTTCATTATATACCCTTACGCGCAAATACCCGTGGTAAATATAAGAATCAACCTATCTCTCCCAATATGACTAAAACTGTTATCGCTATATCATTATCTCAAAAAAAAAAAGAATTCTCACAACCTAAAAATATTTCTGACTTTAAATAAACTTTAATGGGTTGATAAACCGTAGATAATGAATCAATATCTTTAAAAAAAATTACGCTCAGTACTTTTGGCAAACTGATGTTTTTTTTTTCTAATCATATCGCCCCAAAGAAAGCATTTTACTGCCACTGTTTTGCAGGTGGTTACATAGGAGGAATGTTATGAGAAAGAGTGACATGTTATAGGGGGTGTAAGGAAGTGGGTAAGAGAAGGTGAGAATACTGATGAGAGTGGACGAAGAAAGGAACATGAGAGATAGGATGCAGGTTAGTGATATAGGAGATGACTATTGACTTTTAAATTCTTGGAGATTGTAGCTATCTGGGAAGCAAGTAACCGGAAGGAAATTCCACAGGTGGGAAGTGCAAGAAAAAAAGCTGATGGAGTAGAAATTGCATTTACATTTTATTATTTTCACAATAAAAGTGTGGGGACTAGTTGATAATCTTGGGGCTCAATTAAATTCATACATAGGGGGCACCAGTGAGCTAAGTTCATCGGAGCAGAAGCCGTGAAAGTATTTGTAGAAGAGACACAGGAAAGCCACTTTATGGCTGTGAGAAAGTGACTGTATCTGAGCTGCCAAGTTGAAATCGATAACATTACTGATTCTCCGTTGGATTTTATCAAGGACACCTGGGTGGATAGCAGGAGCACCCGACCAGATATAGCAGTAGTATTAAATGCACGGGCTGATGGTAGATTTATATATGTACAGGATTGAAAATGGATTTGTTTTCGTAACACAATTCTCTAAAAGTCAGAATAAATTATGATTCACTCTTAAGAGAGAAGCAAACATTTCCCGGACGATTTGACTGTCCATCAACAAAACAAACGTTTTACATTATGTCAATTATTTCTTATTTTATGTCGACTACGAGAGAACGTCGAGATTGAACTCACATAGCCAAAGTTAGTATTTGTGATCATCGGGTTATCATTCAAGTTTATGTCGACTACGAGAGAACGTCGAGATTGAACTCACATAGCCAAAGTTAGTATTTGTGATCATCGGGTTATCCTTACAAAAAACAAAATAAATCTCTGGAGCTGTTTGGTTGTAGTTTCCGTTCAAACATACTTATAAATGTCATAATAGTAATCTAAACTTATTTATAAATGGAACTTTGTGTGTGTCTGTGTGTGTGTGTCCGTTACCTATAGACTCCGAAACGGCTGAACCAATTTTCTTAAAAATTTACACTGTTGCACTATAAGCGTCTGCGAGTGTTCTTAGCTAGGATTTGTGTCGAGGTACCCTCGATAAATATCGAAAATCGATAATCGAAAAAATCGGGTTATAGAAGGAGTGGTCCAATTTTAATCAAATTTGATACACTAATAGACAAAGACATAAGAAACGATGTTCAGAAGTTTCAAGGTTGCAGTTCTTACAATATTGCATAAAATGGAGAATATATATATATATATATATATATATATATATATATATATATATATATATATATATATATATTTAAAAGGCAAGATACCGGGTTTGATCAAAATCAGTTTTTCAGCACTTTTATTTTAGTTTCTGCTACGGGTTTGGCTCTAAGTAGGTATAATTGTAGTTCTTAGCCTCAGCCATGATCCCATTTACTCATAGGACTTATTTAGCCTTCAAAATTCAGTTTACGACGAAAAAAACTTATTTGATATCGATACCAGGAAATCAAAATTTGACTTTATATCCATTCATTTTTCTTTCAGTCTACGTTTTCGCTTTAACTGGAAACAACTATTGCTTTTTAGTCTTTCGTGCCAACGTCCAAAGAGTCTGAGCTCCAAGACCATGGATTAGTTTTAAAGCTTTCATTACACTCGAGCAACCCCGGGCTATACCGCTAGTACACATATATTTATGTGCACAATTGTGGTCATTTTAAAATAATAAATGTTCTATTTTAAAGATTCGATCGTGGTCAAAATTGAAGAAAATGTAAATGTCTTTTTTTTATGTAATCTATATTATCATTGCGATAAAATTGCGACGTAAAATTGTAAATACTTATGTAAATTAAATTAACAACATTATTGGTTTAATGATGATATACAATATTAATCAGACACGCACAGATAATGGCTTTTAATTATTACTGCAAATCTACGACTACAAGATGTCATTAATTTGTCACATTGTCTCAGGTGTGATTTTATCCCATTATTTCCTCAGTTGCTACTACAAATAATTATCACTGTAATTTCTTTGTATTAACATCTTCAACAGTAATTTCCCAAATTGATTTAAGATCAAGACTTTTGGTTAGACATACCTTCCAAAAATATTTTCAGCTACGACGAATTGTTTATTTTTTTCCTGTCGAATAAGCGATATCATTTTTATAATGATGAGTTTACAAACAGCCGATTTGTTTTTTACAGCTTGTCAACCACGTCGGTCATTTAAAGACGAAACATATTTTCGATTGTCAGAATGATTCGTTTTTTGCAAACATGGTATACTATTTAACCCATAGCTTTGAAAGATGTATTCATACTTTTACCAATGGCATAGTGGGCACCTCAGCGTGGTGTAATGGTTAGCAAGCTCGTTTCGCTAGAATCATTATAACTGAGTAGTGAGTTTGATCCTCACTGGGTACATCCTACTTTAGGCCGTGTGTTACGTCTAAGCTACGCTTTGAAAATCACCTTCCTTTTGGTTTAGGGGTTAGGCGCAGGGCTAACAACCAAGCCCCATAAAAAGAGTTTGTTACAGAAACAGCTAAAACGCTGCCCTACACAGCATTGGGTGTAACGGAAAAGCTTATGCATGTTAGTGAACATAACGGACTCGACTAGGATTCGAAATCGGCTCTCGCATTTTCATACGAATACAAAAACATATTGTTCAACAATATTATATATATTATTCACCCTGTCCGGACTGTTGTCGTCATCTTTATTGCCATGTTTACGACGTCTTAGATCTTGTACGCCCCGGCCTTCTTCCGGTACGAGGAATTTTGAAACTCTTTATTTCGTCGTAAACATGGCAATAAAGATGATGATGGCAATTCAAATAGTGTGAATAATGTAAATACTATCACATTTCAAAAGTATAGACACATATTATACACTTCGGCATGTGTTTCGTCATGTAGCGGATGAGAAAACTAACATTATTGAACACCCCTATACCAATACGTTACCAATTCGTTCGAGATTTTTTATTCGTTTCACCCCAAGCAAGGCGGTACTGCCGCTGATGCACAGGGGAATACATAAGAGAGAAAAAGTTTAAGTAGGAGGAGAGTGAAAAGAAAGACGGACCAGATACAGGGGGTGTCCGAGAAAGAGCAATAGAAGAATAGGAGTACAGATGTGATGACAGTTTCGAAGGTAGAGTCAGAAAAGAAAACAAGAAGATACAATGGGTGATGTAGAAAGAACGAGGGAAGGACTGGAGTGAAGTGTATAAGAGATGGGAATTGAGACTGCATTTAAATTACTCGAGGTTGTAGCTATCAGGAAAGAAAGTATACGGAAAGGAGTTCCACAGGCGGGAAGTGTGAGAAAAGAAGCTCAGGGAATAGAAGTGTCGGCTGAATTTGGTACACTTAAGTTGTAAAAGGGTGGGACCTTGTTGCCAGTCTAGTTGTTCGAGTAAATTCTTGTGGATGAAGCATCAGTGACCTCAACTCGTCGGAGCAGAAGCCATGAAAATATTTGTAGATAAGACAGAGGGAAGCCACATAACGCCGGTGAGAAAGTGGCTGGTTTCTAGCTGCCACGTCGGAACCGATCACATTACAGATCATCTTTTAGAGACTGTCGGGATCCCAGAGATGAACAGCAGGGTCACCCGACCAGACAGGACAACAGTGTTTTATGCATAGTTGGAGGTTGATTTGTATATGTGAAAGATAAACTCAGGCGAAAAAAAAACTTGCTGGCCCGACAGAGTGACCCAGTGGATTTAGCTATTCATTCAATGTAATGATTTTACTTGAGGTCGAAAGAAATGATGAGGCCGAGGAGGCGTAGTGTATTGGTTTCTGAGAGACTCGCTTGAACCATGATTATAGGGTGGGCAAGAGAGATGGACTGTGATCATTGACAGCAGCTTCGTTTTAGAAGCATTGAAATTTACAAGCCATTTCTTACCTCAGTCTATCACAAAGTGGAGGTCCTTTTCAAGATCAGCAGCGAGGTTATGTTTGCTCACCTCGTTAGATTTCTTGCTGATGCAGAAGTAAATGGTGGTGTCATCAGATGCATTCTTGGAATTTGATTACGTCAAGAAAATCATTTATGAAAACCAGAAAGAGCATCGGGCCCATGATACAGCTCTAGGGAAAACTGGCACAGGATGTGGAGGCATGCCCGTTCCAGGCGATCTTCATTATGCTATTTGATAGGAAATATTAATTGTTTAGTGATAGCATAACCCAGCAGATTGCGCAGAAGGCCGACGTGCCATACTCTATCAAATGGTTTGGAGATATTCAGGTCAAAAGCTCGGGTTTCACCAGACTTACCGAGGGCTTGGTAGATGTACTCAGTGGTGGTTGTTAGTATGTCGGCAGTAGACCTGGTAAAGCGGAAGTCGTACTGACTGTCCGAAAAGAGTTTATGGGCAGTAAGATGTTGAACTATTTCAGCATTGATGATAGCCACGAACACTTTTCCGAAAATTGGTAGGAGGCTAATAGGGCAAAAATTTGATGGGTCCGATTGTTCTCCTGAGTTCTTAAATGCAGGAAGGAAAACGGGAAGCAGAGAAGCAGTAACTAAAGAGTTTAGAGAGGACAGAGGATAGTTCAGAGGCACATTTCTTCAAAACACTGACCGGGATTTCGTCGCTTCCGCTTGACTTATGGGAGTCAAGTTTTGAAATTATTTTAGATATCAGAGAGGCTGTGATGTAAACATATCTCATTTGAGCCTCAGTTCTAAGGAGGAAGACGAATATCAATACTCCAGCCGAGTCAAATGTGGAGTTAGAAGAAAATCTGCGAGCAACGCACTCGGCCTTATCCCCAGATGCCGTGAGGACCTCGAATTTATTAAGAGAGGGATGGGGGGTTTGCTGTTGTTCAGCACACGTTTGCATAGCCGTCAATAGTCTTTGGAGCCGAACTTGCGAGCAGCTATGTGTTGCCTCATTCTCTCAGCAAACAACAGTTTAGCCTCATTCAAGATCCTCTTACACTCATTACGAGCGGAGAAAAATAGACGCCTATTATGGTCTGATACGTGACTCCGAAATAGCCGGAGGTAGTGGTATTTATAGGCAATGGTGGCTAAGCAAGCAAGAGAGAACTAAAGGAACGAATGAGGTTTGGGACAGAACTTACTGGCCGATATGAAAGCATTGATGCCAGGTTTCACCCAGGAGAAAACCTCAAAGGCGCAGTTTTCAGCAGTTTTTTGGTAGCAGTAGGAAATTCTGGTGATAGGAGGCTCCTGGAGTGGAGAGAGATATTCATAGAAAGAATGCATAATCAAAGTTACTGAGAGGGCAAAGCTGCGAGGTTTGGCAGGAATCAGATCTAGTATAGATCTAGTAGTATAGATCTAGTAGAGAAGGGTGTCCTAATTGGAAAAGTTCGTGGGGAGATCCACTATTTGCGTAAGAGATTAATATATTTTTGAAGCAGCCATTCACCCTGACACCGTCTGACAATCCGACCATCCGCTGATTCGAGAACGCTAACATTCTAGCCACCGAGCTACGCCCTCACAGATAAACGCGCAATATTTAAAAGAGTCAGTCAGGTGCCATACGTGATATACGCTTGAGTGACCATGTCTCGAAAGAGATACGACTGTCTAGCCAGTAGTTCCCGCAGTAGTTTACCATTACTTTCTGTGGTAGTTGCTAACCGAAGCTGTAGAACCCAATCTGCTATTATATTTAACACGCAGCTGGAGGGGAAAGACGGATTAATACCTTTTCGAAGAATATTTGTGCGTAAGTGAATGCAACGAATTTAACTGGAATTCGAACTCGGCTCTTGGATTTTTTGTTCTGAGTCGATATCCACTGCACCACAACGCGCATTTACAATTGCATGATATAAAAGGCCTGTTCTTAGTCCCCTAATTTCAAACAAACCTGGAATAATAGGTGTGTTTTCGATGCCAAAACGTCTTCTTTGTAGAAAAATAAAATATTTTTCAGACTAAAGATAATTGAAGGATGGAATAATGGGTATTATTGTTATATGATTTTATTTTTCCTATGTATTGGTAATGCTTGAGTTTATGAGATATTTTGGTTTGTTATGATACGATGACAGCTGTGGTGGCAGGATGACATACAACTTAGCCTTGTAGAAGTGATATATGACAGGTGAAGAAGAGAGCGTTGGTAAATACTGATGAGAATAAAATGATACTGTTAGACAATATCACGTTGCGATTCTTCTTTTTCTTCTTCCTCTTCTTCTTCTCGGTGTCGTGTTTCTTTAGAACGTACGCGATCATGGCCTTCCACATCTTCCTATCCCTAGTGGCTCTTAGCACGCTCCTGTTACCCCACGCAAGCCCAACTCTGCCATCTTGCTCAAAACTGTCAATTATGTTACGCGTTGCTTTCCTCTGTCACTCTTTCACTCTATCTGACCCTGTGATTCAGCAAACACTCACTCTTTCAATCTATCTGACCCTGTGATTCACCAAACACGCACTCTTTCACACTATCTGACCTGTGATTCACCAAACACACACTCTTTCACTCTATCTGACCTGTGATTCACCAAACACACACTCTTTCACTCTATCTGACCTGTGATTCACCAAACAATCACTCTTTCACTCTATCTGACCTGTGATTCACCAAACAATCACTCTTTCACTCTATCTGACCTGTGATTCACCAAACACTCACTCTTTCACTCTATCTGACCCTGTGATTCACCAAACACTCACTCTTTCACTATATCTGACCTGTGATTCACCAAACACTCATTCTTTCACTCTATCTGACCTGTGATTCACCAAACACTCACTCTTTCACTCTATCTGACCTGTGATTCACCAAACACCCACTCTTTCACTCTATCTGACCTGTGATTCACCAAACACTCACTCTATCTGACCTGTGATTCACCAAACACTCACTCTTTCACTCTATCTGACCTGTGATTCACCAAACACTCACTCTTTCACTCTATCTGACCTGTGATTCACTAAACACTCACTCATTCACTCTATATGACCTGTGATTCACCAAACACTCACTCTTTCACTCTATCTGACCTGTGATTCACAAAACACTCACTCTTTCACTCTATCTGACCTGTGATTCACCAAACACTCACTCTTTCACTCTATCTGACCTGTGATTCACCAAACACTCACTCTTTCACTCTATCTGACCCTGTGATTCACCAAACACTCCTTCCTAATTACGTACCCTAGAAACTTAAGCCGTCTCATCCTGATGTTAAGTATTGGTTTCGTTTTCATTTCCATCCTCTCCTAACACCTCATCGTTGCTTATATGTTCGGTCCATTGTAACCTCAGCATCCTTCTGTAGAACTACATTTCGGTTGCTTCATGTTTCTTCTTCATCTTTAAGGGGATTGTCGGCATTCCCTGCCAGCAGTAGGCAATAAAACTGGAATAAAACAGGAGCTATACACGATAGGCCTAACGAAATAGTGGTTATATCCGACAGGCCGAGTGAAACAGTAGCTATACACGATAGGCCGAATCAAAAAGGATATATACCCTTATAGGCGGAATGTTCGGAACTATCTTCAGAATTTCGTACAAAATTCCTAAAAATTGAAACTCCACCGACTTTTTCAAAACTAATTTACTATTGACTTCCATCCAAAGAATTTTAAATTTTCGATAATATCAATAATGAAATAGCCCATTACTGTATAAAGTTTTCTTAAAATGAAAATGTTAAATTTTTGAAAAAAAATATCTTTTTGCTAACTTAACTTCAAGTATGGTGGAGTAATAGAATGAGGAATCGGAGAATCCAAGTTCGAATTCCAGTCGAGTTCCTTACATTAACTTACGTGCTTATATCCTTGGGGAAAGTTTTAAATCTAGTTCTTCTTTATTGTTATTATGCATGCTTATTAGGAGGCATGTTTGAGAAATGGATTAGGAATTGGCTTTGCTTGAGGAAACGGAAAGCCGATTTCGAATTCCAGTCGGGTTTATTACATTCGCTTACGAGATTATACCTTTCTCAAAGTATGGTTCTAACTCTTCAGTAGAAGGACAGGCCGAGTTCTATAGCCTTAGATTGCAACCGAACCAGGAGAAGGAAATTTCTGAATTTCAAAAAAGCTTGGAGTGGTTTGGCTTTTTCAGGTTATCTTGTCAAGAAACATAACTTCGATTCAACTGAAAAAAAAAGCTGAGGTGCACCTCAGACTCTAATTGGACACAGGATTTAAAATTTAGGTAAACACATGTCTAAAAAAATACTTTAATGTGTTAGATTGTTTCCGCATCCTAGCTTAGATCATTTGCATTGTTGTCCTCATCTTTGTTGCCATGTTTACGACGTTTCGGTCGTTGTACGCTCAGGCCTTTTACAGGGCTAGGAATTGCGAACCTAATCCTTTATTTTGATAAATTGTTCTCGTTCTATGTGCGATTCCGGGTGCCATGTAGTTATAACTCTCTAAGTTATTGTTCATCACTGCTGTAGCTAGGTATTGAGCTTACAGCTCTTTGGTTCAAGTCACTAGAACTAACCAACGCCTATATCCACTGGGTCATGTGTCGTTGAGGAAATAAAGGGTTCGGTTCAAAATCCTTACCACCTGAAGAAGACAGGAGTGTACAATATCCGAAACGTAGTAAACATGGCAATAAAAATGAGGACAACAGTTCAAACAATGCAAATAATGTAAATACTACCTCATTCCAGAAGTATAGACTAAAAGCTTATTAGATGTTAATTAGCGACAGAAGAAGTTAGGAACTTTATTAAACGAAATGTTGGCTTATTTATTGATACTTTTATCAACCATGTGTCAGGGAATTTGTGAGTGTGTGTAGAATATGGTAATAAAATTAGCCAGTAAAATGTTCTAATCTTATCTTTGCCACGAGGGGAGCGATGTCGGCAACATGTTGAAAGTATGACCTCGCCAGTTTTTATAGCCTTTGGGGAGCTCCTAAAGGCTTGATGAAAATAATTTTTTATTTAACTACTGATTACTTAAAAAATGCTCATTGCAACCTTGGGTACTATTTCGCATAAGCGAATTTAGCGAACCCTACTAGAATTCAAACTCAGCTCTCTGCTATAGCGTTCCTAGCGGATATACATTATACCACAACGCAAATACAATTTAGTTAAAGAGTCAAAATAAAAAAGAAGAGAGGTAAAAAAAAGCAAATCTGTTATGTGCAGAGACTCCATTTGGTTGATTATTTAACACATAATCCATCTAGTAAATGCCGAAATGTGATAATGTGGGATCTTTGAAGATAAAATATTTCATAATGTGAATGCTGATATGAAATAAGAGAAAAAATGAGTACAAAGACCATTATTCTATGCCAGTTCTAATCAGTTTGCTAAAGTCTGCGAATCTGATTCCGTCATGTTGGCATTATAGATTTGCCATTTCCAGACACTACCGCGTGGAACACAAAAACAAAAAGAAAAGTATCCAAGAATATTTAACATCTTCTCTCTTAAAATAACACCTGTGTAATTGTGAGCATCGCATGTAACATATATGTCAGCAAAATATAAAGTCGTATGAATTCGTTCGGATTCTCAGACAGCATGGAGAGAGAAAGAGAAGAAGTGGTGTGACAATAATATGTATATATTTATATGTGTTAGTTATAAACCCCAAAAATAGCTTGGAGGTAAATCCCAATGGATTCTATTAATATTAAATATCAACACTGATCCAGCAAGAGGGCTCATTGTAATTGCATTTATTTATTTTTAGAGCCAATATTTATAACATACTAAAAATTCATTTTTTCTCAAATTGATGAGACATGTGTTAAAGTAACCCGTTGAAATGGCCATCCGACTCCGACTTGAGAAAAATTAAATTTATATATATATATATATATATATATATATATATATATATATATATATATATATATTTATCATCTACATACAAGCCTGTTTCGCCGTATCAGAGCTGATAAGTTTGGCTAGACATACACTTGCTTCTGGCAGGCATCGAAACTCGACCGATTTGATGTCAGTCGGACTGGCATAGGTGTATGAAATCAGAGAAAGGACATTTTAGCCTGTCATATATAAGCGTTGTATACACACGCCAGTCACCGGAAGAACTCAATTCATTGCCGGAGAGTAATGCATAAATCGCAGAAGTCGTAACATCTTTTTTTAATTTTCCTCTTTAGAGAGCTCAATCTTAATGAGAGCATAATATATTCATCATCCACATACAAGCCTGTTTCGCTGTATCACAGCTCATCAGTGTGTCTAGGTATCCACATGTTTCTGGTCGGCATCGAAACTCGACAGTTTTGGTGTCAGTCGGCGTCGCTAATCGGAGAAGGGAAATTTTGGCGTGTTGTATATAAGCGGTCTATACACACTAAGTGATGCATAAATTACGGAAGTGGTAACTGTTTTTTTTTTATTTTCCTCTCTAGAGAGCTCAATCGTAATTAGAGCATAATATATATATATATATATATATATATATATATAATACTTTTCTAAAAATTAAATTACATCTATATATATATATAGATGTCCAGTCAGCAAACGCTGAGGATAATCCAACAAGATTAACTTAATACAAAATATTAAGTGTTATATATCCTACTCTTCAGTTAAAGAAAATGCTTATCCCGGCAAAAGTTTTTGTACCAAATGGAATGAATATTGTGTGGTCTGATGAAATGAGCTAATTAAGCTCATTGATATGAATTATAATTTATAACCAATTTAAATGACGTATTGAGATTTCCTTTATATATATTGTAATTTTGTTATTACAATAGTTTATAAAAGCATAACATCACTACGCAAAAACTTTCATGTTTCAGAACAAAACTGTTTCTCTTCAATATTATGTTTTTCTAAACCATAACACAATTACAATATTAAGCTCTAATCTGTATCGAGCTGTCTTTATAAAAAATAAATACTTGGACACTGGATTTTTAATCTACGTGTTCTTTTACTTTTTTGTAATATATATAGTGTATGGGTTCGTATTTGAAAGCTATTACAATGCTTTTCGTATAATAAAGGAAAGTAAAGGTGTTGGGTATTACATATTTATTATTCATTGTATTTCGAAATCAGAATCTCATTTTCAGAATGATAGGAGTGCTTGATTTCACGTCCGTGGGCGGGCCGTGCCTTTAAACGAATGGTTTTACCTTCCTTTATTATACTAAACGCATTGTGATAGCCTTCAAATACCTACCCATACACTTTATATCCACAATGCTTCAAGCAAATTACAAAACTTCTATTGATTGAAATCCGACGCGATAAGTAGAATAACAGGTAGGAAAAAATATCTTTAATTCAATATGTTTCACTTTAACAAGCTTCTTCGGAGATTTTTTAAAGACAAATTTAAATATATTTATATATATATATATATATATATATATATATATATATATATATATTGTAATTTTGTTAAGGTCTAGCCTGTATCGAACACTCTTTATAAAAGTAAATGCTTGAAAAGAAAAGTGTTTTTAATCTACGTGTTCACGTGTTCTTTCATCTTTCTGTATTATATATATATATATATATATATATATATATATATATATATATATATATATGTATTAAGCGTTGGTTTTAGGGGATACTCATATTTGATTAGACGTTCAGTTTATTTATTAAACACTGTATATATTCATTTTCGTCTACCGCCTAAATACTCGAGAATATTATTAAAGAGAAACATGCTCTCTCCGAATGTCTTCTATCTTGTATTCTTCTTTTGACCAGATGTGCTCTAAATCGTTTCGGCCACGGATCAAACTTTTTCGACCAACCAAATTCTGAAAAGTGCCTTTAAACAAAATCCATCTCGTATTAAGTTCTTTGAAATTTTCATATCTGCTCAGTTTTGTATTCAATCGTAAACAAAATAATTTTCCTATGTAACTGATTATTTTTTATCAATCCGATAGATTGCTATCACTTTCAGTCAGTCATGTGCCATACGTGAAATACATTTAGGCGATCATTGTCTCTTTCGAGACATGATTGTCTTGTCATTACTTTCTGAGGTAGACTGGTTCCAAGCCAAAGCTATTGAACCCAGTATGTCCTGCTATTTAACCCATAACTGAAGGGAAAAACGGTGAATATATTATTTTTTTAATGTATTGTTGGCTCTGTATGTTTAGTACTTTGGATCTTTCATTGAGCCTTTTTTTAGATACCTGTCTATTAGTCTAATAACAACTACGTTTTTTACTGTCGCTATATATATATATAATGTGAAGAATTGACAATAAGAAATGTATTGTTTCTTAACGTTTATTTTTAATTTTTTAATGCTCAATACAAAAGTAGAGCTAAATATTATTGTAATATAATTAATTCAACATATTCCTGATGCAGAATTTCTCATGTTTCGTAATCATATTTTTACTATGACTCCATTTTCAAGCGCTCAATTTTAGTGTGGCTAAAGGATTTTCTTCCAAAAGTGAGAGGGTTTTTCATTACAAGGTATAAATAGCTTCTGGTTAGGTTATGTATATATAATTGTCGACTACTTGTTTCGGAGCACACGTGTCCTTTAGGTTGGCTAACCAATGCATTTAGCATACTTATTCAGGCATATTTTTGGTTGTTCATTGGACCAACTTATGGTTTATAATGCAGCTATGCTTAGCGGACCTTAGTTACAGTTTCTGAGAAACTTTCCCTATTGAAAGTTTTGAACCAGGAAAATGCGCTAAATCCTTATTGTGAATATACGAAAGGCTAACCTTCTACGGCATGCCGTATAATTCCACAAGTCTTGAAGCAACCCGTAGTACGGTAACCAAATACTTTCGAAGGATTCCGCATGCTGGTAACGTCTCCTTAGACCGATACTATCAAGAATTGACCATGGCGAGATTATTTTTATTTTTTACCGTCTTAGTCATTACCACAAAGATGTTGTTGTCAGTGAGATAGACAAGATTTTGTTTGTTGTATCTTGGATCTTTGTTACATTGCTGGAATATTAATTCCTTCCAAGTGATGCCATCTGCCACTTTTAACATATTATTGAAAATTATTTTTTAAACCAAATGCACGAAAAATATATTATTTCTAATGGAACATGAAACAGTCAAAACGTTACATATCAGGTGTCTTTTATGTTGAAACTACAGTATTATGACTAAAACTTTATATTTAACACTTAATAATAATACAAAATGTTATATAAAATTATACTATTCACTTTAGAGACGTTTAGTTCAGTCATTACTCCACTGAATGTTTTCCAATATAGAGAAATGTGATATTCACGTTACAAACAGACCAATGCCTAGAAAATCAGCTATTAGACGGAAGTTGTTAGCACTGAAGTATACAGAGAAGAAATTTTGAAATGTTTACAGAAAAAAACAGTATAAAATAATATGTTGATAAAAAGAATGGACCTTGATGTCAGCTTCTATGATAGACACTGATAACAAGATCTAATCATTTCCCCAGGATATAGATTGATAAACCTTACAATGATAGATTTTGAGGGTTAATATAATAATAAAGGCACAGGTGGACTCCATGAATATTTCTGTTAAAACAATCAAATGAACACTGACGATGACCGGCTAATATGGCTGCCAATCGCGTAGGTAAACAATAAATAAATGAAAACATAAAGAAGTCCGTTTGTAATCATCACCGCAGAATATAGATAAAAAAAATAATTGTTTTTTGACAGCTAATAGTTTTCAGAAGAAAAAATAATAACATTTTGTTCTGATAGGATCCAGCAAATTCACGTTCGTTATAGTTTCTTTTTCTTCTTATATGTGCCTTGTTCTTTCAGGATGTAGGCGATAATCGCCTTCCACGTCTCCGATCCCTAGTGGCTCTTGGCACGCTTTCTGCTGTATCATCCCGCAACCACTGTTCTGTCATTCATTGCTCGAGTCCTTCAAATATGTTATCCGCTGCTGTCTTTTCCACTCTATCTGGCCTGTCAGTATCAGGTTCTCTAAGCCCTCCTTCCTCATTGCATGTCCCAGGAACTTCTCTTCCTGATCTGATGCTCAATATTAATTTCCTTTTCGTTTCCATCCTTTCCAAAACGTCATCATTGCCCACATGCGCAGTCCATGATATCCGCAGCATCCTTCTGTAGGACCACAATTCAGCTGCATCAAGTTTTTGTTTCATATCTGATGATGTTTTCCAACATTCACTGCCATATTGAATAACTGACATCACATAGCAACATAGTACTCTCTTCTTTGTTTCTAGTGAAAGTCCCTGTCTTAATACTTTACTCAGCTTCTGGAACGCGTCCTTCGGATCTCTGTGTCGCACTTTCAGTTTTCTGTTAAAACACTTCTCAGTAATTCAAATTTTTGTACATGCTTGATTTTAGTATCTCCAACATGTATTTGTCATTTTGGGTTGCTGTTTTTGCTGATGACCATGCATTCGGTTTTCTTGCAGTTTATTTGTAGTCCTTTTTTGTCACTCTCTTCACCTACCTTCTGTAGGAGGTCTTGTAGCTTCTTTTCCGTGTCTGCAATCAGCACTGTATCATCTGCGTATCTTATGTTGTTTAAATTGTGGCCTCCGACGAAAAATCCTGGCATAATATTGAGGTTCCTCAAAATATTCTCGCTGTACATGTTGAACAGATCCGATGAAAAGATATCCTTGTCTTACGCTCCTTTTCATCTGTGTATATCTGCTGAACTAGTTACCTGCCCGTATGCAGGTAGTTTGCTGCCAATAGAGATTCTTAATGACTGTAATGTCTTTCCCAAATATGTCGAGGCTGCTGAGCATCTCTATCAATTCTTTGTGGCGTGTTTTGTCGAACGCTTTCGTATAATCGAAAAAACATAGGTACAAGTCCTTCTTCATTCGTATTGCCGTTTTGGAGAACATCCTAATCATAAATATGGGGTTCCTAGTTTCAGTGTCTTTGACAAAACCCGCACTGTTCTTGTCCTATCTCTGGCCTGGTCCTGCGTATCAGTCTATTCATCAGTATTCAAACAATCAGCTTTGTAATCTGGCTCATTAAACTGATTGTTCGGAGGAGTTCGCACTCGTTTGCGCCTGGCTTTTTAGACAGTGCTATGAAGATCGACTGCTCAGGTCATCTGGTATTACACCACAATTATAAATTTAATTTATTATTTCTGTAATTTTCTCTATACCGAATTTTTCCAGGGCTATCAGCAGCTCTATTACAATGCCTTCTGGACCAGCTACTTTGTTTCTATTTAGTTTGGCTATTGCAGCTTTCACTTTGAACTTTAATATTTCTGGTCCGTCCTCACCATTGTGTTGCTCTCTCTCTCTTGTCTTCTCAACGCTGGAGTATTTCCTCTGTTTCCAATATTATTGTTTCATCCTTGGATTTTATACATCCTGTTGAGGAGCATTTATTTTTTGTCCTGTCAGTTATCTTATCTCTTTATGAATCTCTGCTTTATTAGTCTTGCTCAGTCTCTCTACCTCCGCACTTTTGTCGTCGAGTCATTCCTCTTTAGCCTGTCTACATTTGGTCTTTATTTCCTTTTGTAGAATTTTCTGTATTCCATTCCAATCCTTGGCATCACTTTCTGTCTCCTTTGCATCATATCGAGAATCTATTCAGTCATCAACTCATTTTCTCTTCTGCCTTCTGATTTACTTGGGGGCAAAGTTGTTTGCTGATGTCAGTAACGCTTTCTTTAGTGAGTGCCATTTCGAATGTCCTTTTCCAATTTGTTCTTATTATTTGTTTGTCAGGCTGTTAGTGTATTTTTCAGCAGGTTGAGGTCATTCATGAGCCTGTTGTATTTCAGTCTTGGTGCTGTTCTAGGATTCTTCATTCTCCGGAGATTTATCCTAAGTTTGCCGATAACTGGGACGTGGTCGCTTCCGCTGTCTGTGCCTGGATAGGTTTTGCATTGAACCACTGCGTTTCTTGATCTCCTATTTATGGCTATTTAGTCTATTTGACTTTTTGTGTCACGTCCTAGTCTTTTCCATGTCCATAGACGTCGTAGGTGTTCTTGAAACCAGGTGTTAGTTATTACCTGGTCATTTGCTGTGCACCATTAGACCCATTTTTATCCTCCTTCCTTGCGGACTCTTAATCCAAAGTTGCCGGTCGTCTCTCCTTCCCTCTCTTTACCTACTTTGGCATGCAAGTCATATATTCTGATTCTAATTTCTTGGATTTTTCACTGAGCCTTGGCATTGTCCAGTGGGGAGTAGAATAATTCTATTTCTTCCTCAGTGCTTTGCGTTGCTGGTGCATAAATTAATATGATAGATATGTTGAAGGGTCTTCCTCTTAGTTTAACCAAGAGGACTATCTATGAAAGCTGGCAGTATTCCAGAACGCATTTCTTCACTTTGTCCAGAATAAACCGATTCCTTTTCCGTTGTTTTTGCCTCCTGCGTAAATTATCCTGTGGTAATCGCTGCTGAAGTCTCCACTGTTAGGCCATCTGGTTTTGCATATGCCCAGAATATTGGTCTTCAGTCTGTCCATCTCCTTCTTGACATTCTCTAGTTGTCCACAGTTGTTGAGCGTTCTGAATTTCCATGTACCAAAAGTTAATTCTTTCTTTGTTGCGTACAGTCCCGGGCGAGCGACAATTTTTTTAAATGTCCCCTTTACGCCGTTGGTGCTAACCGTCGCCGGATGACGGTCAGGTGACACCTGTTGGGCGTGTCGATCGTTGTCAAACGAGGAGTCTCTTCCTTTGGAATTAACCTCCTTCATGCCGTTCGGTTTCATATCTTTATTATGAAAAACCATGATTGAGTGAAGGGTGTAGATAGTGGAGTGGTATCCTGTTGCCTTCTCCACGGGGATTTATTGAGACACCACCTCTAGTTAGTTGGCCGTTAGCTCCTTAAGTGTTCTTCCTTCCTTTGAAGGTTTAATCTTTTCCTACCGGGTTGCTAACATCTCGAAAAAACAGGTGAAAAATAAATATTAAGTATGTACTTAGTATAAGTTAACTTGACTAGTCATGAGGAGCAAGATAATGTCCTTTCCCCAGAGTAGAATTTCATTACCAGTAGAGAAAAATCTTGAAATTTTCTTTGGATATTTGTAATTTTTCAGAGACAAAACTTCTGACGTGATTTTTATAACATCAGTCAATTTTTACTTTATCGACACGGAAACAGAGAGAAATAAACAGAGCAACACGTAACTGAGAGGGGGTAGAAGTAGAACGCTATGCAATATTTTACATTAAAAACTAAATTAAATTTTAAATTAAACATTAATCTTTCTTAGAAAACGTCGAAATAAATAAATAAATAAATCTGAAAGGTAAATATTAAGATAAAACATTGAACATGGATATGAAGATTTTTTTTAAAACCTAGTCTAAATTACCAAAAAGATAGAAATGTCTGCAAAACTAAAGCTTAGCATTTTGTTACCAGTAGACAAGAATCTTGAAATTTTCTTTGAATTTTCGTAATTTTTCAAAAACAAGACTTCTGACTTGATTTGGATAACATCAGTCAATCTTTATTTTATCGGAACGGAAACAGTTCCGAAAAATTGTTCAAGAAGAAGAGTTTGATCCTGTTATCATCACATGCAACAGAAATTAATTAACTGTTTTTTTGCATAAACAACATATAATTTTTTCATATAAAAAAGTTTCATCTAATTTTGCAACTTAAGTATATTTTGGTACACTCTTTAACGATTTTAACATGATGCCAATACAGTTTTTTGCTAATCTCTCAAAATTTTCAGCCAAATTAAATGGTTTTCATTTATGACATATAGAACAAACTTGACATACACTTCATCAAGTAAAAGATTTTACTTTTGTTCTGGTTTTCAGATATTGCACTAAAATATCACCAAGTTAATTATTCATTCATTTTGAAACTTCTGATGTCGAAGCTATTAATCTCTTCAGTCTGGGTACCTAAAGTTATGCTGAAAGTCTTCAATATAATGACCGGGATGTTACGAAATATTCAAATGCCTTGACAAGAATAGCAGAATCATAATATTTTGTCCCAATCCTTTGTAGTGATATAACATTCATATGCATTTTGTCTTCTTCTTCTTCTTCTTATTATTATTATTATTATTATTATGTCATTTTTCATCATATTTCGATTTCTGCTTTGGTCTCACTACCAACCAAGTCTGCGGGGAGACCTAAGGCAGGTAGTGGCGTGTTGTTATGGCTCCATTTCATGTTTTTTCTATCTTCCCTATCATCTCCAGCATTACATAGATAAAGTTCTCCTTAGTGTGTGGGCTGTACTTAATAAGACAATTTTTTGTATATCTCTTAAGCTGGGGTTTCCAGGGATTCTTTCAATGTGTTGTTTTGTTCCATTTTTATCATTCCAAGTGCACCTACTATCACTGGCACAACTCTTGTTTTCAATTTCCACATTTTTTCTATTTAAATTTCCAGGTCTTTATATTTTGACAGTTTTTGAAATTCCTTGATTGCTATGTTACTATCCGCTGGACAAGCCATATCAATTAATAGACAAGTTTTCTCCTTCTGGTCTTTAACAATAATGTCTGGCCTGTTTGCTTCGATTTTTCTGTCTGTGTAGATGGTGTAATCGCTTAGAATGGTTACATCTTCTATTTCTGTAACCGGTGCTGGGTGATGTTCATACCAGTGTTTGTTTACAGATTTTCCATAATGTGGCGATTTTTATATTCATTTGTGGCAAGAACAGAACAGCCTGAGATTAGGTGGTCTATTGTTTCTTGGTGTTTATCACAAAACCTGCATTTTGGATCCATATTATTATGCATAATATTTGCCTGAAAGTTTCTAGTGAAAAGACTTTGGTCTTGTGCTGCAAGAATAAAGCCTTCGGTTTCAGACTTTAATCCAGATGCACGTAACCATCGATGAGTATTTAACTTTATCAACATTAGATTTATTGGCACGTTCTGGATATTGGCCATGCAGAGGTTTGTCTTGCCAGAGCTGTTTCATCTGTTCAAGAGCTTTATCTTTGGCTTTCATTTTCATATTTTTTTGCCGCAATAGTTGGTTCTTGGCTTTTGTTTTGCTTTTCTACAGAATCTACTAACTGCAAATCTTGTTTGTATTTACTGCCTTCTTTTATTATTGAATATTTTTTCTTTCTTTCTTCATGTTGCCTTACTAATTCTTTGTTGTTTCTATGTATGTTAGTAAGCCAATATTTGTTGTCTTGTATGACAATTCCAGCTGAATAAGACCTCTTCCACCTTCTTTACGGGATATGTATAGACGGTCTACATCAGCCTTTGGATGATGCATCTTATGCTTAGAAAGAAGCTTTCTTGTTTTAGAATCCATTAGCCTGATGTCGTTTAGAGTCCAGTTTAAGATGTTGAAGCTATATTGGACAACTGGGATTGCAAGGCTATTAATGGCCATAACTCTGTTCTGAGAATTCAATTCAATTTTTGATATAATTCGTAGCCTTCTATAGTACTCTTTACGCACTATTTCTTTCATTTTTTATGGTGAATGTTTTCACTCTCATTTACACCTAGGTATTTATAAGCTTCTTCTGGTTTCAATTCTTTTATTGTTACAGCAGGGTCTAAGCTAATTGAGGATGTTTCTTGTATTGATCCACGTAAAACTGTAGTTTTAGCACATTTATTCAAATTGAATTTCATTCCAATGTCTTCGCTGAAGCACTTTACAGTTTGCAGAAGACCTTCCAGCTCATTATTATTCTTAGCATATAACTTTAAGTTATCCATGTAAAATAGATGGCTTATTTTCTTTTGGCCTATTTTATAACCATATTCTGTCCTATTAAGTTGACTGGTTAGTGCTATTAATGATATGCAGAATAGTAATGGAGACAAAGAATCACCTTGAAATATATCTCTTTTGATGTTTATTTCATCAGACATATAGGTTCCATTTGTATGATTGAGGTAAAGGATTGTTTTCCATATAGACATGCACTGTTTGATTAAATTGATGATGACGGGCGATATCTTGTATATATTTAAAGTCTTTAAAATCCAGGAATGTGGCACATTATCGAATGCCTTACGATAATCTATCCAGGCAGTACTAAGATTTTTCTTTGTACTATAGCAGTTTTCTTTTTTAATAAGCAATTGGTCTTTACATCCATAGCAGCCACCTTTGCACCCTTTTTGTTCAAGCGGTATCATGTCATTTCTTTCTAAGAATAAATATGTCTGGTTTGTTAAAATAGATGTTAATAGTTTATATGTTGTCGAAAGACATGTAATTGGTCTGTAGTTTTCGGGTTGTTTGTGTCACCATTCTTGGGTAGAAGAAATGTAATTCCTTTGGTCATCCATGCAGGAATTTTAGTGGGATCGTCAACCATTTCTTGAAGTTCTTTGGCTAGTTTTTTATGTGCTGTATTTAAATAATATAGCCAAAAGTTAGGAATTTTATCTATACCTGGGAATTTCCAATTGTGTGCTTTTTTTAGTGCAAATTTAACATCCTCTTCTGTAATTCCAGCCCATGTCTGTTCTGGTTTATTTTTCATTCGTTCTATCTCTTGTGCAATCCAATCTACTTCCTTGCTATATTCTTTAGGGCAAGCCCATATCTTTTCCCAGAACTGTGTAACTTCTTCCATTCTGGGGGGACTGTCACTTCAATTCTTTTTTTACCTATTTCCCTGTAAAATCTCTTTGCATCGGTTTGAAAAATCTTGTTTTGTCTGTAAAATCTTGATCTTTTCTTATAGCTTCTTATTCTTTGAGCCTTCAGTTGTATTTTTTGCTTTATTTTTTCCTTAGTTGATAGGACTTCATTTTCATTTCTAATGTTGTATTTTCTTTCGACTCTTCTGCTTTCCCCAGTTCTTACATTTATTCCTCTACTCAGTTCATCCAGTACCGATAGTTCACTTCTAAGTTGTTCGATTTCTTTTTCTATTTTTCTTTTCGAAGGGGAGAGATGGAAAGAATTTGCAAAAGAATTTTGGGAAAAACGAAAGGCATTAAACCTATTCGGTTTTGGGAGGTGGAGTGGATTAATAAATGAGATTGTACCTATTTGCACATTCTAAGCAGAATATGTAATGTGTGTATAATAAAGTAAGAGACAGGCGCAGGCTGATCATGTGCCGTAGAATAACACAATGAAACAGTTAAAAATGTCAAATCAAAAATTTTAACCACGCCTTTAAGTGGCTAATTAGAAATATTTAAGACCGAAAGCAAGATCAAAACAAGATTTCTTTTTTATTTTGGGTAAATTTTTAAAATGTGCTCGTAGATAGATTATCTTTGGAAGGCAGGAAAAACGGTGAAAAACGGTACATGAAATGACGACGCCACTAACAGATGATTGCAAAGCAACTGCAGTGTGAATTGGAATCTGTCTTTTCCAGCTGAGACGTGAAGAAAAAAAATTATTCATAAGATCAATACCGAAAGAAAAATTGATTAAGGAATTGTAAAGACAACAGAATGAGAGAAAAAAAACAAAAACAGAAGAGCGTGTCATGTGATAAAAGAAACGAAAAACTATAAAAGAAAATCAAAGTAATAAATAAAATACTGTAATAGAATTAGCAATTATTTTGCTATTGGAAGAAAAAACAACCGAATTTACACATTTTAAGTGCTGTATCTCTTCCAAACGGCCGGATGCAATAAAGGCTTTCTATAATCTACCCTTTGTAGCTCTTTCCGGTGTTTGCTTTCTTAAAAGCTTTCCTACTCATAGTTCGGCCATTCATTTATAAAAACAAACTTGTTTCTCTCTGACTTTTTGCGTTCAGTAGATCAGGATATGCGTTGTGGTACGGTGGATATCGGCTCGGAACGAGATACAGGGGAGCCGAGTTCGAATTCCATTTGTAATCCATTGTATTCACTTACGCGCAAATACCATTGAATACCGTCTCTTCCTTCCAGTTATGGGTTAAATAGCAGGACAAATTAGGTTCTATAACCTTGGTCGGCAACCAGTCTACCGCAGAAAGCAATGGCAACCTACTGCGGGATAATCTTCTGCCCAGTCAGTCATGTCTCTTTCGAGACATGATCGCCCAAGCGTGTATCACGTATGGCACTTAACTGACTGACTGAGATCCGGTGATTTTCTAATTATTTTCTCTTTAAGTTTCGCCAAAATTCTAATTGTCACGTTTTGATTCTAAGTATAAATATCCTTTTAATATTCATTATTTTAAAAATCACCTCGTTGCTACCCTATGCTCAACATTCCTCTTATCTCTGGTTTACTGTTATCTTGGGATTTCATATTTTCCGACGTCTATTTAAACACTTACTCAATATTTAAAATTCTTTAATTCCTTGATTTTGACAGCTCCAATAGCCAGCATGCAACTTAAGCCGCTTCTCTTGCTGACATCAATATACTGTCTTCTTATAATTGATGACTATCAAAATGGATGATGCTAGTCTTCTAGAAAGCAACACACTGCACCTCCTTGGCCTCGCCTTCTCAATCATGTTTAAATGGAACGACTATATCAAATCTATAGGTGCATCTGCTGCTAAGTAGTTTGTGATACTGTGTTGGGCCAGGATGTTTTTCTCGTCAGAATCTATTTTGCACATATATATATTTACCATTCGTCCGTGCATTGAATACTGTTGGCATATCTTTTGTCTTTTTACGGGTCTCTATACCCGATGAGATTCTTTTTGTTCTAAACGACAAAAGATGAATTTAATTAAGACTTTGACCAACAGGGCGTTAATGATTTGTACAGATGACAACTTACAAGATGAAATTAATTGTATAGCAGTAAAAAATTAAACCAGTAACGTTGGAAAAATGTCAGTCTATCTTCGAATACCGTGGTTGAGTAATGTTAGTGAGACTTTATCCAATCGTATTTCATTAAGTTCAATTGAGTGTTATGCAGCTAATTTACGTGTTTTATTTATAAATAGACCTATCCTTCCATCTATGAGTAAAAACGTTCTACCCCTCGCACCATATTAACTCTGTTGCTTATCATTTTAATTGTAGTTGCGGAGTCGACTACATAGGTAGAATGACGCAACGTTTAGACGTTAGGATTAAACATGTACCTGCTAAAATACTCAACAAGAATTTTTCGTTTGGTGATACTATTCGAAACATATACGGGCCTTTGATAGCTGATTATTTATCAGATGATCCGCTATCGAAAGCCTGTATGTGTTTCGATTGTGCTGTGTATTTTAGTGCGAACTGGGTCCCCGTTTTGGCAAAATCGCACACGTTGTTCCATCTGAAGGTGTTGGAAACGCTGTTTATCAGGTCCAAGCAGCCCTCACTTTGTAAACAAAGAGAGTGTTTGCTTGCGCTTGCTATGCTGTGTCGCTAGCATCTTTAGATGTAATAACTTTTATCAGATATCAATAAAATCTTTTTTCTCCCCCTTCCGTTCATTCATTTCACTCATCCGGTCCACTGGTGTTTTTATTATAAAATTTGGCATGGCCGATTATAATAATTTTTTTGTCTTTAACTCCATAATATATATATATTCTACGTATCTCGTAATCCCAGCAGCACAGTACAACTAATTACTTGAGAACGAGGTCGACTGTGTTTTCTCCCTGGCGATCCGTGTTCAGACACAAGTGACGGTAATGACTCATTATTATTTTATGACAGTTTTGAATTGATGGATCCAGTTTGTTTCTTCGCCTTAATGACACGACTGACAGTTGAAAGGCTGACACCAACAATATCCGCTATATCTCTGAAAGGCTTGCCAGTAAGTTAATGCAGTGTTACAATTTTCGTATGCTTCCTTGAAGTAACGTCCCTGGCAGACAATTGCCATAGGACAACTAATCTATAGTCGAGACAATAGTGTCCGGGTGTGATAAAAATATGATGCAATCATGTGCAAAATCTTACCGAGGACTTGACTTTTTCAAACACGTTAAGGAGAGTAGAACAGAAGAAATAGAGCTGATAGAAGAGATGAAGTCGTTGTAAGACGAGGGAATATTGTCGAATTTTTCCAGTTGTTAGGTTTGGTTTGGACGCCAACCAATTTTAGACAGGTAAAGACCTTCTTTAAAATGACCTCCTACGATCAAAGTTTTGTCAAGAATAGCATAAAAAAGCAAAGAAAAGTCCTTTAGTAAAAGTAAGGATGGAAGGCTTTAGGTTGATTTAGAGTATTACAAGAACCAGCGTAAGAAAGGAAAGTTAGATATGCGTTGACAAATTTGTTGTAGAATAAGATATTAGAGAAGAAATCAGTTTCAAATGAAGGATGAGATTAGCTGCCTTTGAACATTGCAGTAGTTGAAGTCCGTGTAGAAAACGTTAAGTTACATAGTATTTAGAGCGTGATGGGCCCATTTTTAGACTTAGTTGGGAGCACAGAACTGTAATTGATAGGACTGATTCTCTAAGTAAAACGCATTTTTATCGCTTAGACTTGAAATGAAATATACTGCAGATATTAGCCGATTTATGTGTTCAAAAATAGTATGATTAAAATTAAAGAAATCACATGCGTACTGTTGAACTCGAGCAGGGACATCCATGGTGTATGCAAAGGTCATTTACCCAATGTCAATTTGTAAACTGGGGACGCGGTTTCTGCCTGCGATCGGATGTTCGTTCATCCAGATGTCTATGGGTGTGATAGAATGGGGCAGGTGGAATGGAACATTTGAACATTATAGAACTTTCTTGATGTGCGTGTTCCTCGAAAAAAGAATAAAAGCGAACTTTACAACATTATAGAAATTTCTTGTTTGTGTTCTTCAAAAAGTAAAAAGGAACAACTTACTTTTGAACATTATAGAATTTTCATCGGAAGTGTGCGTGTGTGTGTTTTTAAGTAATAATTATAACAGAAATGTGTAGGTGCTGCCTTACTTATCTATTCCAATGCAATGTGCGCTATTTTTTTTATTTTGTTTTAAGATTTTCTTCAGGGTATAACAATAGCGTAAAGTCGATGATAAACTCGCTAAAAGAAAAAAGCGAGGGATACTTGAAGCGAATCAGTCTTTAATTGGATATTATGAGGATTGAGCTAGTGCTCGAATGAACGAATAAATAAATGGGGAAAAAAAGAAAGAATAAAGGAACAAAAGGGAACAATGAATAACAGAGAAAGACTATAGGTGAACGTTTTGAAAAATGGTATGGCAGTAAAGTAATATATTCTGTGACAAACATAATATAATTTCGTTTAAAGCAGAAATGCAGACTGGCAAACAAAAATGTGCTTATGTTAAAGATATGTAAAACAGTGGCAGAAGAGTGCAGAGAACAGTGACAAACCAAGGTGTGTTTGCGTCAAGACAGCTGTTCTCAATGTCGGAAAACAGGAATGTGATGACGTCAAAGGCAGCTGACCAAAGGCAATAGACTGCGAAAGAAGATGGTGTACGTGCCTACCCAGATATAATGAAACTGGGCGAAGTTTGACCAATCTCAACTTATATAAGGTCAGGCTTTCAAGGTCAAGTTCGGAACATACAGGGAATTAGAAAAGAAGACAACTCCAGCCAGTCAACTCCCTCATATGTGCTCCCCTCTGACAAACACCCTGCAAACAACAGTCATTGAAGCGAATAAAAGTATGTTAATATTTTTATACACACTTTGTTTCGTGTTGTCGTATATCCGTCAAGATGATTGTTGTTCCAGCAGCAGTATACACGAATTTGTATATCACACACTCATGCATAAAAATATTATTCATGTGTTAATAAAACAATGCCCAATGTAGTATAAACAGAGCTATTGATTAATTTTTAATAATTTTTACTTCCTTATTTCCCTTTTCTTTCTTTCTTTCTTTCTTTCTTTCTTTCTTTCTTTCTTTCTTTCTTTGTCCCGCAAATATTACTATCAATAATTATGAATTATGCTTCTTTGAATTCATTTCCTTGCATTTTAATAATAATACTTTTAATCTTTTTTTGTTTGTTTGTATATCCATGTAAATTTTGTTTATTTAAATAAAATCTCTTAAACGGTCAATTCGTAATATGCTCCTGATGATTGTGTAACGCATGAAACTCTAATTCGTGCTAGCAATGTAGGATAATATATATATATATATACACGTGTGCGTGTCTGTCTGAGTGTGTGTGTGTGTGTGTGTGTGTGTGTGTAGAAAAGTTCTGTCTGGCATTTTTGTTTGTTTGCTTTGCGCTACCTATAAAATGGAAGAATTCATAATAAGTTTTATTTTATATTATTTTTTCCCAAATACTTTCAAATGTTGTTACATTGCTTTTCAAGGATTTGTCTGTCTGTACATAGGTAACTGTTTTTTTTTTTGTTTAGTTTTTTCTTCTTGCAAATTCTACTCCAGTAGCTTTTTTTCTCGCACTTTCCGCCCGTGGAATTCCCTTCCATTTACTTGCTTTCCCGACAGCTATAATCTCCAAGAATTTAAATGTAAAGTTAATAGCCATCTCCTGTCTCACTAACTTACATCCTCTATCGCATGCTTTTTCCTTCGTCCACCCCTCTCTCATCAGTATTTTTTTCCTTCTCATAATCTCCCCTCTAACCTGTCACTCTTTCTCATAGCATTTCTCCTATATAACCCCCTTCAAAACAGTGGCAGTAAAATGCCTTGCTTGGGGCCACATGATTATAAAAAATTAAAAAAAAAAGACAAAACTTCAGCGTTCTCACAATAAGATGGAACAAATATCAAACTACGCTCAAACTGAAAATTTCACACATAAATTTTTCAGGTAGACCGTAGAAATAATAGGCTGGACAATTTTTGTCGCTAATATAGAGTGAGATCCACTTCAATATAGCGTGAGATCCACTTCAATATAGCGTGAGATCCACCTAAATATAGTGTGAGGTCTACCGCAGCATCGAACTATAACATAATATTGTATGTGTAAACATATTTATTTAAAACTTATATAATTACTTATATATCTATCAACTATTTATATTAATATTAAAGGTAGAGATATAAAAATAAACACGCTATCAAATAAAATACACATATTTATTTTAGCGCTAAACACTGCGTATATCTTCTAGAAATGTCACGAATAGATGATTGGAATTTTTCTCATGTTCCAGCAGAAATGATCCAGAAGTAACTGGAACAGTCGATTACCAACACCTCGCATTATTTTGAGAATCATCGTTTTAGCATCCAGCCACAACTGCTCGTTTGCGTGAGCGTGTGCTCCTGTCGCTGGATATAATGGCCAAGGGAGGGAAGCGGCATGATAGACCTCAGCACTGCAGTTGGATTAATCAGTTAAGTGACATATGTGATACACGCTGGGTGATCATGTCTCGAAAGAAACATAACTGCCTGGGAAGAATATTTTCCTGCAGTAGATTGTCATTACTAAAGCCAATCAATGTTATAGAACCCAATCCGTTCTGCTATTTAAGCCATAGCTTGGGGAGACGCGACGGATTAATACCTCTCTCAAGGGTAATTGCGTGTATGTAAATGTAATGTAATTTCACGTTTGATCCCTAAAGTTAACAGCATTGTTGAGCAATATATATTAGCAACGTTTCTTTTAAACATCTTTCATTAAATACGAACGACAAGGAAGATTTAATTAATTTTTATTAAGTTTTTCAGCATCCTTGCATTTTTCTGGATGTGCGTTGTGGTACAGTGGATAACTGCTCGGAACGAGAAGCCGGGGAGCCGAGTTCGAATTCCAGTTGAATCCATTGCATTCATTTACGCACAAATACACTTGGGAAAGGTATTAATCCGTCTCTTCCCTCCAGTTATGGGTTAAATAGCAGGACAGATTCGGTTCTATAGACTTGGTCGGCGACCAGTCTACCGCAGTTAGCAATGGCAACCTACTGGGGGATAATCTTCTGCCAAGTCAGTCATGTTTCGAAAAAGACATGATCGCCAAAGCGTGTTTCACGTATGGCACTTAACTGACTGACAACATTTTTACATCATTTTTAACGTCCCCCACTAAAAAAAAACAACTTTGGGCTATTTTCATTGTCTTTAGTATTGTTATTTTATGTTTTAAAATATATATATCTAGAAAAACCTGCTTTCCACAATACATTTTATCAATAAAACTACTTAAACACATCAAGGCTTTTGTTTTTTAGTAGTTTTACTGATAAAATCAATTTTGGAAAGTATGTTTTATTTTTATCGCAAAGTGCTCGACATCGGGGTAGAGATAAGTTGATAAGTTGATAAGTCCAAACACTAACAGAGCAGGTTGATACCGACTTCGAAGTTTCGTGAAGGTACCGTTATGATGTTCTCACTCGTCAGGGCTGTTTATATATATATATATATATATATATATATATATATATATATAATTCAAGAAGTAGGAGGATTTGAACAATTATTAAGTAATTCATCGATCTTTATATTCGTCCTCAACAGAATGCAGAAAGCATTAGAAGGCCGTTTCGACCTATATGTTGGACTCTTCAGCAGTGTGCATCCACTCCCAGGAATTGAAATCCGACAGTTAGGTTATTAATCTGATGTCATACCAACTGTACCACGGGCCCTGGTGACTTACTTAATATATATATATATATATATATAAACAAATAAATAAAGAAGGAAGAATATATTAACAACGTTGAAAACGTTAATCTAAAACAGTGCTCAATATAGAAATAGATCTATGAATATTCATTATAAATTATAATTAAAACATGTAAAAATTACTACTACAAAGTGTACATATATATATATACATATCTGTGTGTGTATTAGTTTGTGTGCACGCACTTGTGTACAATTCTATAAAGTTGTCATTCTGTCTCGGCTGCCGCTTAATAATAATTGACATTATCATTTATTAATGTTAATAATTGCTATTGGTAATATCTTATTTTATTTAGCAATCTTAATGATCCATCTTTATCTATAGATATCTATTTGTTCTCTGTTAAGGTATTATCTGTTACTATTTAGCTAATCGCTAGTAATGTTCAACCAGATTAATTTGCTAAGCATTATCTCATTTTGAGACATCTAAGGTTCTATTCTATTATCATATCGCTCGGATATACACCCTCCCTTGCATAAGCAGAACTGTTGGAGAGGAAGTAAACGGGAAGAAAGCTCATACTTAACAACAGGAAGAGACAGCTGAGGTTCCTGTGACACGTAATGAGGAAGAAAGTTCTGAAGAATATATTACCCACAGGAAGTAGAGAGAGAGAAAAGCAGAGCGAGGCATACTTGTTAGTCTTGAGTAAATGGAGTGCGGAGCTGGATTTGGGAGAGATGCTAAGAAATAAAATATTAAGAGCGACAGGGGACAGGGGTAAGTGGAAAAAGAAATGAAACAAAAAGAAACTCCAACCAATCATAAGCAAGTCCAATCCCACAAAATATTAAATCACACTGAACTCGCTATGAATAACCAATGGTAGAATTACTCGGCTACTGCCGTGGGTTCACATTGTGTATATAACACGTTAAAATATACTTTCCACCACCGCTCACCCATAGCTTAGAGGTAAAATAGGCGGCTGATGTCAAGTCGTTCAAGTTTCAATCTTGTATGGAAGAAATCGGTTGTCTAACCGACTTGTGATAGAGAAAAGCAAGACAGTTTGCAGATGAATCTATATATATAGTCATCCGCAGACAGATCTGTTTCGCTGTATCACAGCTCATCAGTACGGTTAGACATCCGATTGCATTTACCCAGGATTGAAACCCGACCGATTCTGCCCCTGCGCTCGGTAGAAGGAGGCAGATTTTAGCGTATGATGTATCATACGCCAGTAGTTATAGTGCTCTAATTCATTACTGAATGAGCGATGCGTAGATGCTAGAGAAGCCACTGTTTTTTTTTCAAAGTCTACCATTCTTCCAGAGTGCTCAATCAGGGTGTGAGAATATATATATATATATATATATATATATATATATATATATATAGTCAGATCTTCCCCGCTGCACGGCCAGACCCCGATCGCTTTTTAACCCAGGATTGAAACCCGACCAAATTGGCGTCAGTTGGCGACTCTACATCTGGGCTATGGGCTTTCGGTAGACCCCTTCTTCCACCCCTTCTTCTACCTTAAGAATATATATACAGTGTATCAAAAATACTATTCCAGATTTTGCGGGTGGTTTTCTGAAATAAGGTAAAATATCTATGTAAACATATATCCGAAAGGTCATTGTTGAGATACCTTTGTATTCTGTTTTATTAAAAAAGTGATTCCTTTTTTAAAATCTATTATAGCTTGATGTGCTAATGGCAACTTGTTTATATATATATATATATATATATATATATATATATATATATATATATATGTTTATATAAACTTGTTTAATTATATATATATAGATATATATATATATAGTGTGTGTGTGTGTGTGTGTGTGTGTGTGTGTGTGTGTGTGTGTGTGTGTGTGTGGAGGTGTATGTACTGTAGGGACTCAACAACAAGTGTTGTTTAAATAACCCCCTCACTGAATAAATGTACCCCCACTATAATACAGAAAATATATATGTTAATTTCAAATAAGTACTCCCTCCAAAACTCTTGTTTAAGATTGTCTTATATCAATTTACAAGCAAGAGACTAAATAAAAATTAGTCCTGGGTATGACAATAAACTGCATCCGGTAGCAACGCCTCTGATTTGGAGGTTGGGAAGAGCATGGAACTACCTCTTAATTTCTTTTGTTTATCGTTCCACCCTGACCAGAGCAGTAGCACTTGTTAGAGTGCCAGTAGTTACCCCCCAGACAGATTTCAAAACCCAATGAAAGTATAAAAATAGTTATTTACCTTCCATATACTTGCTTCCCCGACAACTACAATCTCCAGGAGTTTAAATGTAAGGTCAATAGACATCTCCTATTTCACTAATTTGCATCTATTCTTTCAAGCTCTTTTTTCATCTACTCCACCCCCATCCTCGGTATCCTCATCCGTCTATTACCCTCCTCCTGACATTTCATATAACTAACCATTCTTTCTCATCACATTCCCCTATGTAACCCCCTGCGCAACAGTGGCAGTAGAATGCCTTGCTTGGGGTGAAATGATTAAAAAGTATATATATTAAAAATTCTAGGAATACATTTAAAAAAAACCTTATTACCAAGCAATACAATTTTGAAGGAGAAAAAATTTTATCAGCAATACATTTCTGAAGGAATAAAATATTTTTTGGAAAAAATACATACCAGCAATACATTTGATTTTCAACGAAAATCACTTTACAAAAATACGTCAAAGAAAGTTAATCTATACACTTATTCATTATAAAGAATATATATTTTATTCATACAAATCTATTGAAAAAATCTCGTTGGCATTAAATAACCTATTGAGGATGATATGCCGTAAAACCAAAACAAATCAAACTAATTTAAAAACTAGCGGTTTAATCTGTGACTAGATATTTACAGATTAAAAAGAAGCCATCATAATATATTAGACAGAAGTTGAAGACATTTTCATTTCTGTCTTGTTCATTTTTCCATGCTTTTCATAAATATTCTTTTTTCTAACCATCTGTCGTTATAAGTTTTCAAAAATTGATGATTTCACATCAATTTTACTTCGCCAAATATCTTTTCAAAGACCCACTGATTTACTCAAATTTTTCATAACAATTTTACTACCATATATTATTTAGTTGCCCAGTTTGTCAGGGTGTGTTTCTGTCGGCAATATTTTCTAACAAATGTGATTTAATGAAGAGGCAATGAATATATATACACCTTGCTCCCCCCTCCTCACTGTAATGTGATTGGCTGGCGTCAGTTATTAATACAGACGAAGGCAAGGACGTCCAGAGAGAGAGAGAGAGAGAGAGAGAGATTGATTGATTGATTTTCCACTGGAGGTCTGTTGGTCTACCACTAGAGATATACGATTATTGATTACGTTTACGTCTCAGGATACTGCATACAACGATTACGTATACGTACTAGATTGACCTACCCGGTTACATTGGCCTAAACCTCTTAACTGCCTCATATTGATATATTATATCCCTTTCCGGGAAGGTGCTTAGGAATTACAAAATATTTTAAAGTTTTCGCAAATCTTGATGACAAATGTTTGGTATTTTATAATCTGTAAATGATAAATAGTTTCATTGCAAATTTTAAGAGATAAAATTTCCATTTGGCTCATATGTGAATGATTGTTTAATGTACACACCATCCGTCAATAAATGTTTCTGAATAACCGCTCTTCCTAAAAGCCTAATTTTTAAATAAGTACTTCGGGTGCTTATTTGAGAAATGTTCAAATTTTGCCTTTTATCTACCCAGGAATTAAATTTGATAACTACAACGATCTGACTGTTTCCAAACAAATACTTGTGACCACATCTCTCCAACAATTTATGTCTTTTCTGGTTCCTGAGTTGGTTTCATTCGGCGATGAAGGTTCCTTTTTAATCTGTCGGTTGGTCTATCTTTTCCGTAACCTCCAGAAATGACCACAAAATCACATTCTCCTCTCACAGATTGTCTTCGTAATCTTTGGTAGGGTTATTTATAGTTCTTCAGTAGGCATGCTTTTTTTCAACTGATTATAACCACTGCTTCATATAATTGTATGATGAAAATATTTTTCGCGTTTATTCCCACAGACTGATTTGAAAGTGGAAATCTATCCAGAAATATGGAAAATGCACATTTTCATTACTGTACTGAAATGCATATATCACCTCTTCGTGCCAGAAATTACACCTGGTTTTCTGTTAAAAAATTATGACATGTGCAGTTCTGGCCAATATATCTCTATATTTTACCATCTCAACTGAGATATCCTTGAAACAGAACTGGAATTTTCATTTTCTATAAATGCCTCTCTAGTCGGAGTTCGTGGAATTTTTAAGCTGGTTGACATAACTAAAGATTATCATCGAACGTAAAATTATGATATTTGATATTCTTAAATATCTATAGTTGATTTTAAAGACTGACATTACTACATCATCCTTACGATATATCTTCTTTTCTGGCCGAAAATATCGTCCTTTCATAATTTTTGACTCTCAATATCTGTATCTCGGATATATTTTTAATAATTATATCTAGTTATCTATATTTTTCTTCAGAGGACTACGTCTTCTGTTTTTCCAGAATTTGCAAGAGATTATGTAGGCTAGCTCAAAATGGCAAACCCTACCGTAGCGAAAATCTATTTTACATTTATTCCGATAAACTATTTTAGCAAGTGGAAACTTATAATATAATTAACTGAGAGATACCAAAGAAACACCCTCTTGGTGTTAATCAAGTTAATTCTTCTTAGTGAAATACTTAGAAAATTAATTTCGAATTAATTCATTTCCAACGTCTTTCATTATGAGAGAGAAAGAAAGACAGGAAAGATTTGGTACATTATCGAGTATTATTCGAATTAGGGAATGTTTTCTTTTTCGAGTTGCCTTACTTCCTTAATCATTGCCAGAAAGAACTCAATAAATAATGAATCTTTTCTTTATACAAATAATAGATGTGAAATAATTTTAAATATATAGTAAAGAAAAACTTCAAGTAAAATTAAAAATTAAATTTGGTCAAGCTATATATCCATCCGAAATACACAATTCTCGCCTCCAATGACGGACATTCACACAATATAAATTAATTACACCGCTGTTAATTAACACCTCAAGTATTCAGTTTAACATTATTAGCCTTTAGACATGGGATTGACATTTAATCACGACCTTCTACATTCAATAGCAAAGCCGTTCTGGATAATTGCGTATAAATGTCGCAAAGATGTTCGACAACACCGTATGCAAATGAAACATGTTCAAATTTGAAGATGTTTCCCTTTCCAGAGCTTTCTTATCGATCCACAGTGAGAAACAAGTAAACACAGAAGCGAAGCGTAAAAATTATTCTATTTTTTTGCTGTTGCGTATGTTCATTTCGAGCGTCTTTCATTATGAGAGAGAAAGAAAGACATGAAAGATGTGATACATTATCGAGCATTGTTCGAATTAGAGAATGTTTTCTTTTTAGAGTTGCCTTACTTCCTCAATCATTGCCAGAAAGAACTCAATAAATAATGAATCTCTTTCCAATCAATGGTGTGAAAAAGCAAATAAGCAAACTGTTATCTTAGATCGATGAGATTATAGAAATTTTTCCCAATTCTGTCAAATGCATTGTAAGACAGAAGTCAATAAATCAGAGGTGTAAGATTAGGAATCGAATATTGTTCAAATTAAAGGCTGTTATTTTCGAGATCTTCTTCTTCCTAATTCGTTGTGAACAAAAATATAACAAATATCTAGTATGATATTGTGGATCAGATATTTTCAGATTAAGAGATATTTTCGTTTTTCATCACTTTCTTTACAATTCCTTGGGAGACATAGGGGAAATAAATAAGTGGTTTATTTAGTATAAATTAAATATTATACAGATTAGCGTAGGTCTTCATTAACTAATTATTTCCCAATTGATTGATAGTAGAATCAAATCAATCACTTGTGAATGATTTAGAATTGTGTATTGATCTTATTAAAATCTCATTTATGTCGCTTTCTTTCCATTTTATTGTGTGACGGAAGACAATCAATAAACGTATGGTTTATAGTTCGAATATTTTTTCGGATTATAGACTGTCTTTTTTTTATGTGTGACTTTTGTTCCAGTTCTTAGTAAGAAAAAATCTATTTCTTAAATACTACCGGTAGAAAACAACGCGGAACACACGTATATGTAAAAAAATATAATATATTTTTTTATTCTTGACAGAGATTCTAGCGGGAAGAGGAGAGTAGTCGGAGAGAGTTCGCTCATACGAAGGAGCTATCGGAAGTCAGAAGTCAGCGGCATTTCTTTCTCAGCCAATTTCTAGACTTTATATAGTCATAAAACTTCCACGCCACCCACATGACAACGCCTCTTTATCCACGCAATTTTGCTTTTTCGTGTTGTCACTTTGCTGATTTTATTTTCGGCCAAATGTATCTGTCAATTACATTCGCCGTTCAAGGTAAGATATTGCACATTAAGTAACGTTGCAAGATTAATGCATTTGTTAGCATTATATCAAGATTATAATATTGTATTTTAACAAAGTGTGGTGAGATCTCCCCTTTTTCTATGATAATGGACTCGACTTGAGTATACATATACTTCTGCCATAATGAATTACGGCAGAGATCCGTAAGTTACCGTAAAATACCGAGATACCGAACGATACCGAAGTTTCACAGAGAATACCCCGTCAGTAGTTATAGTAGCTCTGAGCTCCACTCAGCCAGAATAGTATTACACAGCACCCGTCAGCATCCTACATGGACATACTAATTCTAATACAGATTCACTTCAAAGACTTATATATATATATATATATATATATATATATATATATATATATATATATCTGACTAATCGTATTACTGGATTACTAACTTACGTTCAAGTTTGTATATTTACGTTTAATATACTTATTTTTTTTTAAATTTCAAATATCTGGTTTGTTGTTCATTTTTTGTGCGGTTCCTCACCCGGAATCCACAACACAAAGGTATGTCTTTTTGCAGGTTGAATATAGTGTACATTTATTAGCTTCATTATTCAATAGATAAGATATACCAAGAGACATAATTTCATACTTTCTTTCAAAAATTGTCCGAAAACGTAATGATAACATCTGCCTTTTTCTGTCTTGAGGTGATTACATCTCGACTTATATATTGAGGCAATTAAAACTTATTTTCTGTACTCATGTTGTATTGAAGTGGTACATCTACACATCTGTAGTGCGGTGATTATAACGGTGATTTTCCCTCTTAATGTGCTAACACCTGTCTATTTGTTATGTGGTTAGCTCCTATGCTATCTTGCACTGAGATGCCTTGATCTGGACTTTATTCTGACGTGACTTAATTTTGACGTCTGTGTTGAGGTCATTATATCGGTATTTCTTTACTTAGGCCATCACATTTGAATTTGAAGTAATTATCATTACGTACGTTGATATCAACTCGGAACGACCAATGGTGGGGTGGCGAGTTCGAATTCCAGTTGAATTCTTTGCATTCACTTACGAAAAGTTATTGATCCGTCTCTGTCTTCCAGTTATGGGTTAAATAATAGAACAGGTTAGGTTCTATAGCCTTCGCTGGCAACCAGTCTACCGCAGAAAGCAATGGCAACCTACTGCGAGATAATCTTCTGCCCTGTCAGTCATGTCTCTTTCGAGACATGATCGCCCAAGCGTGCATAACGTATGGCACTTAACTGACTGACTACCATTACTCTTCTGGATTGGAGTGATTACATCTGCACTTTTTTAGATTTGATTGCAGATGAATATATTACTTTTGTACATATTGCCTGATTACATATGGATCTCTTTACTGATTATATTTCGACATTTATTCGTTACTGAAAGCTAATAGCTCCCATAATAGCTCCATTCCATCTGCTCTTCTGTCCTAAGTTGATTTCATCGGAATCTCAGCACTGAGGAGATTGCAACTGTCATTCTGTAATAAGGTGAACCAATTTAAACTTCGATACGAAGTGACTATTTTTAAACAGAGTTTTACGGAATGCTGAAATGATTCGATACTGACTTTTCTTAGAACATCTGATGATGTTATACCTGGAGTTATGTAGGACCGTAATGACATCTATCCGTCAGAACAGAGGTGATTTAATCTCTGCTAAGATGTTATCTTCATCTTGATTTTTTATATGTCGACTTCTGTAATGACTACCCTTTTCTACTGACATACATATAGACATCTATGAGAAAACGTATAGACATCTATGAAAACATATAGACATCTATGATATGAATTGCATCTGAACCCCAATTGAATTGGTAATCACATCTGATTTTCTGTACTGATTACATCTAGTCTTCTTTGCTGAAATGATCAAATTAGCTGTTAAATATATTTTCTGTCAAGAGTTGCTTACACCTAGACTTCTGTCTTGAGGTGTTAGTTCTGCTGTTCTATACTGAGTTTTACAAAATAATTTATTGAGGATATGAAATACTGCATCTGGTCTTCTGTGAGCTCAGTTTTTTGACCGGTTATTAGGAGCGAGATGACTTCTAGATTAACATGTGACCGGTCACTACCGTCCATAATTATAAGGCAATCCCAGTTTTTTGTAAAAGAAATGAAGTATTTCATAATATTTTTAGTATTTATTGCCAAATGAAAATAGAATGGTTCTTTTGTTATTATTAATTTGCAAAATTTTACAAGGCAAGGAAGCAAAGATGGACTCGTCCGAATGACCCTAAATTTTCTTCATCCTTTCATTGTTGAAACTGCCATATAAGTAATTCTTAAATATTTATAAATTCATTTGATGCACATGTTATTGTGCAATATTAACAAAAGAACCATTATATTTTCATTTACATTATTCAGTTGGCAATAAATACTAAAAATAGTATAAAATAGATAATTTTTTAAAACACTGGGGTGGCCTTAATAACTGTGGCAGGTAGAGGGTGATGATTACGTTTGATCTTGTCCACTGTTTCAGAAAAGTCCGGGGTATCTGGTGTATATATAAACATCTGGAATGAAGTGCTATCTACATGATAAAATCTGAAAGGAAACAGTTATCTGAAAAGATATTAGTTTATTTAATGATCTGATTCTCTGGATTGGTTTTCTGTTTTTTACGAAAACTAATATTTCCCTAGAGGATGTGCTTTGTGGTGCAGTAGATATAGGCTCGGAAAGAGAAATCAGGGAGCCGAGTTCAAATTCGAGTTGAATTCTTTGCATTCACTTACGCGAAAATACTCTTGGGAAAAGTATTAATCCGTCTCTTCTCTCCAGTTATAAGTTAAATAACATAACAGTTTGGGTTCTATAGCCTTGGTGGGCAACCAGTCTACTGCAGAAAGTAATGGTAACCTACTGTGGGATAATCTTCTGCCCAGTCAGTCATATCATTTTCGAGACATGATTGCCCAAGCGTGTATCACGTATGGCACTTAACTGACTGACTGAATATTCCTCTGGCTTAGCATGTGGTATACAATAACTGTTGGTACTAAGATATCGTTCGTTTTAATCATGACTATATTTTTCCTTCTGATGTACACTACCGGCCATAATTAGGCCACCCCGGTTTAAAAAAAAGATGTATTTCATACTATTTTTAGTATTTATTGCCAAGTGGATAATTCTAAATGAAAATAGAATGATTTCTTTTGTTATTATTATTTGGTACAATTTTAAAAGGCAGCCAGGAAGCCTTTGCTTTGGCCAGGCAATAAGAAGTAGAGACTAGCATGGAGAAGAGAGCACAAAAACTGGACATTAGAACAGTTCATTTGAGGCACATGTTATTGTGCAGTATTAACAAAAAACAACAATCTATTTTCATTCAAAATTATCCACTTGGCATTAAATACTAAAAATAGGATGAAATACATAATTTCTTTTAAAAAACTGGTATGGCCTAATAATTATAACCGGTAGTGTAACATGAATATATCATCAGGAATTTTTTGTAAAAGCTGCTAGCTTTAAGATAAATATACTTAGCTGGTCATTGATGTCTGTTCATTTTTTATATCTAGTTATATGATCAAAAACCATTTGCTATTCTAAACTTCACTAAAATTTCCGAAATAAAATCAAGTTTTTCGTCTTGTGATTACACTTTGAAATCTGTCCAAAAATGTGAAAAATACACCTTTTTTCTTACTGGACTGATATGCATATATCACCTGTTCGTGCCAGGAAATTCACTTGTTCTTCCGTTCAAAAAGTGCCACATGTAAAATTCTGGCCAATATATTTGGTCATCCTAACTGAAATATTTAGGGAACCGCACTTGAATTTTCACATATTTATATATACTTTTCTAGCCAGAGATTTTTTTTTACAATTTTAAGCTGGTCGAGATAACTAAAGTTGATCCTCGAACATAAGATTATGACATTTGCTATTTTTAAATAACCATATTTGATTTTAAAGACATATATTACTACAACATCCCCGCCATATATCTTTCTGGTCTGCAATATTATCCTTCCATAATTTCTGACTCTCTATATATGCATCTCGAATACAGATATAGAGAGTAGTTCTGGGTTGTAATTATATCTAGATATCTATATTTTGTCTTCAGATGACTACGTCTTCTCTTTTCCAGAAATGTGCGACACAATGCGTAGGCTATTCCATAATAGCAAACTTTACCGTAGTCGTTAGAACATTAGCAAAACGAACCTAGATTAATGTGGGTGTTAAATTCTGACAGTGATGTTTTTGTTTAAATTCTAATACAAGACCGAAAAATGCTCGTAGACAATTACTTCGTTTTCAGGAATATAAGAGTGTAGACACCTCGCCATTTCCATATTCCTTAATGAGACAGGCAACCACATAGTGATGGTCAGTTGGCCAACATGTTGACATCTGTCTCCTCTATTTCCTCCTCCCTATAGACTCTTCTAACAGCAGATGCGGCTCTTACTGTCTCCATATAACGAGAAAAATAATCTTAAGAAAATCTTCCATTGTTCATTCATGCCTAAAGAATTAACGATGCACCACGAAAAGCCAGGTGGAACACAATGAACAACATTTAAAAGAAAGAATAATAAAATGAAGAATACGCTTATATAAAAAGTGTTTTGCTCATGTCAAAAGTTGTACCTTTATAGTATGACACAAAGTTAGAAGAAATGCCTATAATTGGCTGTGTATGAGAAGAAAAGAGAGTATGCGATTATTTGTTCCTGTTCTTTTGTTGGAGAAAATCGTGGCTTTAATGGGTAAAAAGAAAAACGGAATTAGGATTACGGGTACCAGAACGCGAATATTACATGAGGAAGAAGAGTTAATCAGTTTGTCGCCGTCTAGGCCCTTGAGTGAAGAAACCTATTAGAAATTACCATGTTAGGATGAGAAACAAGGGTAAGAAAGCTTGGAATCCAGAGACTTAATCATAGTTTTTCATTTGGTGCATGTTTCATATATACAATTAGCTCTATTCGTATGATATTAAACAAGGGTTTTTTTAAAATTATGTTCACCCTTTAAAAGGCTCAAGTCCGACTCGTGGTAGAGTGTTACAAACTAAGAGGCAAAATTTATGATGATATAAGAAGATAACGGTTAACACAAACTTAGAATAAATTAAGATTGTTGTGATTGGAGAAGCGTCCGCTTAGAAGTCGGTTCCACAAAGCAGAGGTTGGTGTTCGAATAGAACTTAGGTTTTTACTAATTCATTACGAAAGGAATAAAGATAGTTTGCTACAAAAATAAACCTAACGCGAGATATTTTATAGAAATTGTATTTAGCACGTAGTGTGCTTAGGATTTCACATCGTACTAATTCAATAGTTATTCTAATCTCAAACTACTTTTTCAGATGTAACAAATTTAATATAGAAAACAAAGTAATTGAACACACGATAAGTTGCACAGGTTACCATTTATCAGTAGCGTAAGATGCTGCAAGACGAAAACATAGATATGAAAACGTTATCAATTTCGTAAATGGCGCCTTTGTATTTATCTACTTATATACACAACATGTATGATTTTCAAGCTGTTGAAAAATGTCTTAAATGTTTCTCAAATTAATTGTTAAACATAGCTTTAGGCGAATAAATCCTTTATGTTATAAAGAAAACAACTTTTCCTCAGACTTTATAGTCAATGCTTAAAGAATCCCAAATAAATTTACTAAATGACAAAGACCATATCACTTGAATATTTCCATGACTAACAGCAACTAAAAAGGAAAGTAACTTGAATGGAACATAATGATATAATGAAAATGTTAACTTCCTACACAAACTTAAAGAAAAGATTATCACGGTAACTCCCACGAGAATCAGAAAGAGCGATAAATTTTAATACGTTGGAGTGATGTACTGGTGTGTCTGCAAGTTCTACACGACCCTTCGATGGATAGATTTACAAACTCTTTTTATAAGGATTATTGGAAGTGGGATGCTATCATTGATTATTTATGATATCGCTGTACACGAGAACCATTTTTTTAACATAATATAGAAAATGAAAGTTAGTGTCAATGTAATACTTGCATACTGAGAATTTCCTCAAAACACATGGATGGGTTGTGTGGCATTCTGCGTTGTAAAATGGACTCGGGTCGTGGGAAATAATACCTAAGATATCATTGTCTCATGTATAAAACAATGTTAATCGCTCGTACCAAAATTAAGATATATACGTTATTAGACATGAAAATTCTGTTTCCTGAAAACCGTTTCAATAAAGTGATCTCAGACATTTTAACAGACAGTCAGACTTAGTGTAAGTTTATGAATTGCAAATGTTAGCCAAATGGAAACGGTTATTTTTAGCAGTTGTCTTTTTTTATAATCATATCGCCCTAAGAAAGACAGTTTACTACCACTGGTGCGCAGGGAATTACATAGGAGGAAAGTTATGAGAATGAGGGACAGGCTATAGGGGGGTGTCAGAAAGGGCGTAAGAGAAGGATGAGAATACTGATGAGAGTGGAGTGGACGGAGAAAGGAGCATGAGAGAGAGAGAGTGGATGCAGGTTAGTGAGATAGGAGATGATTATTATCGGAGCAGAGGCTGTGAAAGTATAGAAGAGACGCAAGGAAACCACCTTGCCCCGGTGAGAAAGTGACTGCCAAGTCGGGATCGATCACATTACAGATTCTCCGTTGGATTTTGCCAAGGACCTCTAGGTGGATAGCAGGGGCACCCGACTAGATATGACAGCAGTATTCAATGCATAGTAGATGGTAGATTTATAGATGTGCAGGATTGTTTCAGATGGGAAAAACTTCCTGGCCCTGCACAGAGAACCAAACCTTCTTAGCAGCGGATTTAGCTATAGATTCTATATAAACATTCCACTTGAGTTCTATTGTGAGAGCTAACCCGAGGATGGGCATTGTTGTGCTAATAGGGGGTAGGAGTGATTGTCTTGGATGGTTAATAGATAGCAGCTTCGTTTTGGAAGCATTAAAATTCACCAGTCATTTCTTACCCCAGTCCACAACAGATTGGAGGTCTTTTTCAAGCTCAGCATCGAGTTTTGCTTAGTCAGCCTCGGAAGAATTTTGATCGAGGCGAGAGTAAACTGTAGTGTCGTCAGCGTGTATGCCTACTTGGGATCTTATTAATTCGGGAGATCGTTAAAGTGGCTCAGGAAAAGCGTAGGAACTCGAATAGAGACTTGAGGGACACCCGCGTTCGAAATGATAATATTGGGATGCATGTTCGTTTAATAATATCTTCATTGTGCGATTTGAAAGGAATAACTGGATTACGTCAAACAATTTTCCAGTTCTACCATAGCCCCACAGCTCGGGTCGAAGTCCAGCATGCCAGACTCATAAGTTCTTGTCGAGTGCCTGGTGTATATACTCAGTGATGGTCGTGAGCATATCAGCAGTTAATCTTAAAATTAAATCTTCAAGAATGCTTTTTCATTTTAAAAATTCAATTTTCAACGTAGGCATCGAATCTCTATGCTAAAATATTGGAGGTACCTAAATGTGTGTATGTGTTTCATGTATAGCATGTTAGAGTATATATATATATATATATATATATATATATATATATAAAATCCCATATACACGGACTTATATATATATATATATATATATGTATATATATATATAAAGTCTGCCTTTTTCTACCGTGCGCCCATGGCCCAGAGGAAGAATCGCCGACTGACGCCACTTCAGTCGAGTTTCAATCCTGGGTTAGAAGCAATCGGAGTCTAACCGTACTGCTGAGCTGTGATACACCGAAACAGATCTGTCTGCGGATGATTATATATCCTGTTTTTTTTTCTCGCAAAGGTACTGGAGGTGCCTATAACACACTATACACCGGAACACATACACACACACATACATACAAAATAAAGTAAAATAAATTACAGTCATGGACACGCACACACCACCGGATAAAGCAGACAAATAAAACAACAGTAATATCAACCGTTTTAACTTTTAACTTTTCTCCTTAGTTTCGGCTAAATTTTATTTTTTTAATTTTTTTTTTTTCACAGAATTTTTGTGTTAATTTTATTTTTTAAAGTATGCTGTCTTTAGTTTAAACTCTTCGTCACTTTGGGTTCATTTTTTTTGCATTCCCCGAATTTGTATGTATTGTTTCCGGCGAAATTTAATTATTTTTTTCGAAGTTGAGGAATATATTGTTTTACTTTTTTTTTTTTTTAAATTAGTTTATCTATTTTTTCTTCGTAGCATTTATATTGTTAATTTTTCTCATTCTAAATTTGGTAAAATTTAACGCTGTACTTCTCCTGGCAGAGGAAATTATTTTTGAACTTTTAATTTTGTTGGTGATTACTCTCTCCTCCCCAGTCACCAATGTAATTTAATTATTAATTATGCAATAATATTTATGATGCTTCAGGCTTATTAAGGTTTAAACTTTTTCAATATGGTGGTCAAGTACCTGTTAGTTAGAAAAAAACCTCTTCAGCTCTACTTCAAGGAGAGATCCACACGATAAAATTGAATCAATATGGGGCTCACATGAAAAGTCGGCCAAAGAAGTGAAGATCATGAATGCCGAAGATGACAAAGAAAAAGAATCGAATAAGAATGTGACCATTACAAGCAAAGCACCGAAAAACAAGACCGTCGGTGATTTGCCTTTATGTTGGAACCCAACCTTTACTTTTGTATTATAAACATCGCGTAACTTCTGAAAATGGCTAAAAGCTACGGCTATCTCTTTAAAGGTGACGGGCTTTTAGAGAACCTGCAGAAATTACCAAGGTTTTCAAAGGAAATGGTATCGGTTTTCCTGGTGGATAATCGTTCACGCAAAATTTGTTGTTCCACGAAAGACACAGTGATCCCGAGATATCGTCTTTTTTGGTTTTTGTCGGTAAGACGTATGATTGCCAATATCTGAAGACTGCTTAGAGGTCATTCGGAAAGAATTAATAACAAAATACGTCATATTAAGGACTGTATACGAAGATCGGTGAAAAACCAGAGTAACAGTATATGAGGTCCTTCAATATCCGCCAAAATACCACAAGAAAGACGTCTACCTCGCATCCGAAGAACAATAAAATATTTGAACGATTCCAAGAAATAAAGCATCTGTTGAACTTATAGAAAATAAATGGCAAAGATGTGAATGATGCACGGAATTTTCAAAACGCCAAATGGATCTTACCTGTTGTTAGATCTTGCTTGGACGCGCACCAGATTTGATACATGTTAAAGGAGGCAGACAATGCCATTTAAACATGCTCCCTCACTAGTTTGTTTGAAAGAAGTGTGAAGAAGCTCTGACAATATTTGTGCTGGGAGGTAGCACATTTTTTGTAGAATTAAGATAGATATAGGTCTCAGCTCATTGAGACATGTCATCGGTGCCTAAATTCGTTCGTTTTCAAGGCAGGAGAGCAACCTTAATCAGTCCGATCACGTGTCAGGTTGGCTGAAGCCTGTGATTTAGAATCTCGCAGGGCAAGGCTCGATCGCGATTTTCAGCATTTCGGAGTGAATGGTTGTTGTGTACAGAAAACCTGCTTTTTAACCCGCGAACATGAGTGTTTTCTGTCTAGTGAAGGGAGGATCCCTCTGTAAAACATGTTTTGATTGACGCTCGTGGTGAGTTTTCTGGTTGGTAAGTAAGTCTTTGGATGCAACATGTGCTTTCGTGGATCAGGAGAAAACGCTTTGTGTGCTGGATATTTCCATAAATGGTAAGGCTGATTTGGGTTTATGTGCGCAATGACTGTTGACGAGTGAAATTTGTATCTGCGGGTCTAGTCGTTTAAGACGATATCTCGTTGGATAGCTTTAGTAGGAGATTGACCCCGACATAGTTCGTATAGGCGTTAGATCGAGTATTAACACCCGAAACGTGAAATCGTTTCTTGACTTCATCAGCAGGTTCGATCTTGTAGATAAGTATCGTTGACAAGTATTATAACAAACGACCCCGGGAGATAATCTAGACTTGAATTAATAGGGGCAGCTCGGTTACGGCGGTGGGATTTAGTAAGCTTAACTGATCTACTTTTGAGAGTCAAGAACTTATCGTGTCCAATTTACTCGGATCATAGGCTTTTCCGTTTCGGTTTCATAAGCATAAGTTTAGGGCGGCTAGCAACTGGAAAATATACGCATCATTATCGTGTGAGCGAGATTTCCAGGACCAGATGATACTAATGCTTACAGTGTAAATTGATGGGAGCGGTGATTGCGAATAGTTATTGGGACAAATTAAAACCCAAAATTAGGTAGTGTGTTGCTGATAATAAAACATGTTCAATCAATCTAGTTAGATTAGCAGCGCAGACGGTAGTACAGAAAAACAGACATGGCAATTAAATTTCTTGATAATGGGGTCGTAGCTTTAGCTAGGGTGGGTAGAATAGTCCTTCTTGTTTATCAAGCTCTGGTAGTTAGATCTACGTTGAAAAGAAAGTCGTTCAAAGTCACGAATATATCAACTGAACTCTGTGCAGAGAAAGTTAGGAATCTGACCCATCGACATATCGTGTGCGTCACATTGCCAGGGACAGTGACTACAAACCGCTCCGTTCGAGGCCTTTTTAGCCGATTCACCAACTCGGAACGGTAGAAGCTTCTGAGTGTGAGAGACATTACAGAATTGCAAATCTGGACGTTGAAACTGGTTGGCGGGCATAAATTCCTGGGTTTAAATAGTTTATTCTATGAACTATACTTGAGAAAGTTGTCCGTGTTTTTTCCTTTAATAGAACTGCTTCTCAATAATTGGATGAAACAGGGGTTTAAATCTCAACGTTTCTTTAGCGGTGTAATAAATTACTACTCAAAGACAAGAGTAGTCGGGTTGAGACTGGATAACTTTCGGACTTTAACGGTGTTAAACACAGAGTTACATTTTTTATTCAAAACCTTAGTCGGCCGTTTGCAGATTGTACTCTTTAATCGGATAGGCTCCGAACAACATTGTGCTTTAAAGGGCGGGACTATTCATGATGACATTCATATGGGACGCTTGATTATACAGGTAGTCAACAGTGAAGCCGCGCTGATTAATATGGATCAGTCCAAGGCATTCGATTTCTGGTGGCGGTCCTTTCAGCCGCTAATTTAGAGCCGTAATTTCGCACTTGGATCCGACTTCTGTATGCGTCTTCCGGTGCACTGACCAAAATGAATAGGGTTCTATTGGAGCCTTTCGTATTTTCAAGCTCTTATCATCAATGCTTTCAGCTTTCACCTTTGCTTTACGTTCGTGCGTTTGTGTCTTTCCTTCACAAGTTAAAGACGAATCTCGCTCTACGTAGAATCTTCTTTACCTGTTTCTACCACCTCGGCCAGGTACTTTGATTGATGAAATTTTGGTTAATGTGTCGAGTAGAGCTGATGTTGATGAATTCTGTAAATAAATCAGAGAGTACGAGACGGTGATAGGAACAAAGATCAATCGTGATAAGTCTTTTGGCTCGCGATTTCGGTCTGTGGAAGCGTATTTCTCTTCCCGGGCCTTCGACAGCGGAGAGACTGGTCGAGATACACGTTGTTTAGTTAGATTCCGATCTTCGCTTAAATTTATCTGTGGTGCAAGAGAAGTCCAAGGTTGCAGTCCATCTGTGCTCCTGGAGGGATTTTATTTTAAAAGGTTGGGGGGGGGGGGCGAGGTATGTGGCTTGATCATCTATCCGTTTCTCTTTTACTGACTCTCCGTACTTCCACATTAATAAAATTTGTAAAAAATATGATATGTCAGGAGATCTGTTAACGTCACCATTCTGAAGGCTGTTTGAATATGCCTAAGTTTAAGATTCGTCATGGGGCAGCATCGGGTTCCTAAAATAAATGTCTGTAATCAGATTGTGCGTGTTATTTCTGAAAGTAAGACGCCTGTAAAAACTTCCCATTCCTGGAAATTTTGCACTCGTGCGTAGAGGACACCGACTGTTTACCCTGGGATGAGTGCTATTTCTAACGTAAATTTCGGATTGCTCAGAAACACCTCTTACGGAAGACAGATGGCCTATCCTTCGTCGAGGCGTTGTCCATGTCTTATTTTGTGGGGTCCGTTCAAGATGATCTGACAGACAAGCTCGGTCTTACAAAGCGAGAGGCTCGCTCAATATGGCCTTAGGCGTCCGAGTTTATATGTCTCACTAACGAATGGATATTACTCACCTGGCTAGTGATTTGCGAGATACTCTGGTTTGGCAAAAGGCTTTGTTCAGTTGGTTTGGAAGCGTTTCTATGATGAAGATGCAGCCGGAAACCATGGATAACACCTTCTATCATTGCAGCATCATCGGCCTGTTGAGCTAGTTTGTTAAAGATATCATGGTTCGCATGCTGCACGGATATATTTTCGTCCTCGGGGCCAGAACTGTAGCAATCTTGTGCCGTCGTTGATGATGTCTGAACACTGTGTTTTTTTGCTTGCAGTACGTTATGACAATCGCAAATGATCCGACAAGCTACATCCCTTAATTCAAGCAATTACACAGTCCCAAATCACCTTCATATGCTTAGTATTCCAATGGTATAAAGAAAGTTTGTTGTAATTTGTGGAACAGGGTGCGGCTATGATGCTTTCCCAATCGTAATAAACCTTACTTCTTCAAATCTTTTCAAATCAGTCGTTATCTAACCCACTTAGTCTCATTATCTGCACTTTTTACCTCTTCTTGCGACCATTCAGTCACCTCATTGTGTAACTCTCTATCTTTAGTGACCTTTGGCCTTATATTGTAATAGAACGGCTAAACCAGCGATCTGTTGCAGCATCATGAGACAGAGATTTTGCTGTTATGTTACTCAAAACAAATCGACTTGCCAGGTTCTTATTCATAACGATTATATCCATATCTATAAAAGTGACAAGGGTGGACGTTGTGTAAGTTTTTGTTTGTTAGATAGATTCGACTTAGCGTCTGCATTTTGCGGTCTAGCTCGACGGGAGTTGCGCTCAGATGTAGATCAAAATTTTAGAACTCTAACGACACCTTGAAATTTTTCAGAAAGCCAACATTGGGGGTAGAAAAATATATATTATCACTCCATAAAGTCAGGGATCAGTTTATGTATTGATTATAATATAGAATCGATCATCTCACTTTATATTATCTATATCTACATATATTGCCCCATATTGTCCCACCCAAAACCAATAGAGACATTCTATATTGTTAACTATATCTACAAAAGTGAAGAGGGTGGACACTGTTTAAGCATTTGCTATGTAAATTCATTATATTTTTTTTATTCTTATTGTTCCTTAAACTACCCGATTGAAACCGGGCTAAACGGCTAGTCTACTATCATTTCCAAATAGTCGTGATTGATAAGAAAATAAAACAGCCATCCATAATTAATAACAGTTGAACATTTTCAGACTAGAGTTGACCTCATCAGAAAGTTAAACGGAAACAAATTCATCTTTATCAATAATTTATTAACGTAAGCTACCGGATAGAAAAGAAAATGGTAGATGAACGACGAGTTGTAAGCTTTGGCATTCGTCTATAAACGATTCCTGAATTTGCTTCTTAACAAATTTAAAGCGGAAACGGAAACAGGAAACAGGAAAAACCATTTAAAAAGTCCAAATGAAATCAGTACTTGCTTATAACTTATGACTGAATCGTTATCAGACGTACACGTACACACAGACACAGACACACACACACACACAGACACACACACACACATACACCCACACACACACACAACCACAACAATATATATATATTTATTAATTTATTTGACATTTTACTTCAAGCAAGACGGGAACGCCACTAGTACGCAAGAGGTTACAGAGAGTAAAAATATAGAAAAAACTCAGTATAGGGTGTATTAAGGAAAGAACAGAAGATGAACGAGATTGAAGAATGTAGAAGATGGTGATTGACACTGCATTTGAATTTTTTAACCTTATCAGGAAAGCAAGTAATTCCGCAGGCAGAAAATAAGAGGAAAAAAGAACCTATTAGAGTACAAGTGGCGGTTACACTTAACTATTTCTATGGCAAAAGGGTGAGTCATAAAAGCCAATCTAATAGTACGCTTAAATTCATGCGATCGCAACACCAGGGAAAAATTATGTCTGCAGTTTCCATTAGTAGAAAAGACAGAGGGAAGCCACATCAAGTCGGTGAATCAGTGACTAAGTCAGAATCGATTACATTGCAGATCATTTTCTGGGTATTGTTCAGAACCTCCAGATGAATAGCAGTATTCAATGCATGTTTGTTGTGATGCAGTGGAACGACAAATCGGGGAGCCGAGTTCGAATTCCAGTTGAACTCATGGCATTCAATTACGCACAAATATCCTTGGGAAAGGTATTAATCCGTCGTCTCTTCCCCCAGTTATGGGTTAAATAACAGGACAGATTGGATTCTATAGCATTGGCTGACAACCAGACTACCGCAGAAAGTAACGGCAACCTACAGCAGGATAATCTTTTGCTGAGTCAGTCATGTCTTATTCGAGATATGATCGCCCAAAGCGTGTCTCACGTATGGCACTTAACTATTGATTCAATGCACAGTCGCATGATAGATTTATAAATGTGCAAGATGGACTCTGACGAGAAGAATGTTCTGGCACAACACTGTAACTCCACTTTCCTTGCAATAGATGCTACTATAGATTCGATATAGTCGTCCACTTCAAGCCGGCTAAAAAAGTGAAACCAAACAGGCGCAGAATGTGGCTTTACATGAGACTAACATCAGATACACAGATGCCGAGCAGGAACTTTTCTCTACGGTGGTTAAATAAAAGAAGATTTGTATTGGAACCATTAAAATTTACAAGCCATTTTCTGCCTTAGTTAACAACTGATTGTAGGTCCTTTCCAAAAGCAGCAATTACGTTTACTTTGTCAGCTCAGACGAATTTTCTATTGAAACAAGAGTAAATGATAGTGTAATCTGCATGAATGACAACTTTGGGACTAATGAGAACAAGACCATTGATGAAGATTAAAAACAGCGTAAAATCTAAAATAGAGACTTGAAGAGGAGCAGCCATATTCGTATAAAAAGATCTGGATGCGTACCCGTTCAAAACGACCACTATTTCACAATTTGGATTAATTTAAACAAATGTCCCATAATATCGCGGCCCTGGAGCTTGTGTAGAAGGTCAGTATGTGCCGTACCTTGTCAAACTCTTTCGTGATATCGAGAGCTACAGATATCTTCACCGTTATTATCAAGAGCTTGGTATAGATGATGGCTAATAGCACATCAACGGTGGACCTTGCGAAGCGGAGGCCATAATGTGTATCAGTGAGTAAGTCGTGAGATGTGAGATGCTTAACCACTTTAGCATTGATTAGGGCTTCGAACACTATGCCAAAAAGCGGCAAGAGACTAATAGGCGATAGTTAGCGAGGTCAGAGGATTCTCCAGATTTCTCACTAGAGATGATGACTTTAAACAAGCTTGAAAGCGGCAAGCAGAGCGACAATAGTTGTATAGTTCTGTAGACAGCTCTAGGATACGTCGTTATGACGACGGCTAAGATCCCATCACCTCTGATTGCCTTATGACAGATTAATTTAAATATGATATCCAAGATCAGAAACGATTTTATGCATATGTCATTCAGCAGAACTTCTGTTATAGGTAGGAAATCCTGTGTAGGTTCTCCAGAGGAATCAAGTGTTGAATTGGAAGAGTATTTCCGAACAAGGCGTTCACTCTTTTATACTGCAATTGTAGTTGTAGCTAAACAAAAATAGCCTAAAACTGTTAACATCTCTTTCCCAAACATCTGTGGTATCTATACCACTTTTTGCAGCGTTTTCAATCACTCAATCCCTTAGGCAAGTGGTGGATGTCCCCACGCTTTTCTCTAATAACACTTATGGAACTGACACATTGATAGATCACTGTTTCACTTCTATCCGTGACTCTTCCTTTTTCATGCAGCTAGGCAACTCTGATCATACTATGATTTCCGTTAATATCTCCTTCCACTTTCCCTAACGCCAGTGCGACTTTCTTTTGAATAAAGTTTTTATTCTTCCCGTTGAAGACTGTGCATCCGAGGTTTCCTCTTGGGTTAAAGCTGGCATCAGTACTTTCATACCAGCGAGGAAGTTATGACTTAAACCCTATTAATCCCCCTGGTTCTCCCCTGCTTGATCACCCGCTATTGCCCACATGAATCACTTCTTTCGGCTTTATCGGAGTCACGCGTCAGACCGTAATAGACGCTTTTTTGTCTCTGTTTCTAATGAGTGAAAGAATGAACCAGCGTATAGCAACCCGCAAGTTCGACACCAAAGACTACTGGGGGCTCTGTAAAAATGTGTTAAATAAACGCAAGCCCTCAGTACCAGCCTTAATCAATAAATTTGAGGTCCTCACGTCTTCAGCAGACAAAGCGGAGTGCTTTGCTCGCAGATTCTCCACCAACTCAACATTTGATTCGTCTGGAATATCTTCACCCGTCTCTCCACCTAGAACTGAGGCTGAATTGATTGACGTCATATTACCCCTACGCTGGTCCTTTTTTTAATCATTTCACCCCAAACAAGGCGTTAACGCCACTGATATGCAGGGGGTTACATAAGAGATTGAAGTATTAGGCAGGAGGAGAGTGAAGACAAAGACTAACCAGCTACAGGCAGTGAAAGAGAAAGGGCAAGAGAAGAATGTGAACACAGGAGTGAAGACAGTTACGAAGGTAGAGAAAAAGGAAAAGAACAAGATACACGGGGTGATGTCGAAAAAGCTAGAGTTAAGTGGATAAGAGATGAGAATTGACTTTTTATTTAAATTCCTTAGGTTATAACTACCAGAAAAGCAAGTGTATGGAAAGAAGCGAGAAAAGAAGCTGATGGAATAGAAATGTCGCCTGCATTTGGTTGAAATATAAATGGGTAAGACCTTGTTGCCAGTCTTTTTGCCCGAGTAAATTCTTGTGAAGGAGGTACCAGTGACCCAAGTTCGTCAGAGCAGAAGCTATGAAAATATTTGTAGGATAGACAGTGGGAAGCCACATGCCGACAATGAGAAAGTGGCTGGAGTCGAGCTGCCAGGTAGGGACCAATCACATTACAGATTCTCCTCTGGAACCTGTCGAGAACACTGAGATGAACAGCAGGAGCGCCTGACCAATTGGAGTAGATAGACATAATTGGAGTAGATAGACTAAACTATCGCCCGGTTCACACTCCACCCACGTCTATTGAACAGGTGTAGAGGCTCAGCCCTTGTTCCCTGTTTAGGATGTGGTTTCCGGCTTTCTCTTTTCCAATCTTTTCACTTTTTTTTTTCAATTGGAGTAGATAGACTAAACTATCGTCCGGTTCACACTTCACCCACGTTTATTGAATAGGTGAAAAGGCTCATCCCTTGTTCCCTGTTTAGGATGTGGTTTCCGGCTTTCTCTTTTCAAATCTTTTCACTCTTGCGTAGCCCCCTGCACATTAGTAGCGTTACCGCCTTGCTCGGGGTGATATAATTTAAAAAAAAAACAGTTAAGGAGCAAAACTGACGTCAAAGTTTATTTCTTTTATGGAGACTTGCTTTTTCCATGCTTATGGGTGGCACGAGTGATTGCCTGTGAGGGTTTCTAACATAATTTCAATGCTTGACTCCATAATGCGAGCGGAGGTGACGGAATCCCAATAATTCTACTGAGGAAATGTACCCTCTATGTTATCTAAACACTACCACAACTACTGCCTCATTGCTTCTTGCTTTCCCTGCCTGCTGGAAGTCTTCCTCTGTGTATTTAAGAACTCTGGAGAAACATCAACTCCCTTAATTATCGCCCTATTAGTTTCCTACGGATTTTTGGAAAAGTGTTAGAGACTATAATCAATGCTGAAGTGGTTCAAAATCTCACAGCTCACTGCATCTTCTCCGATAAACAAAATGGTTTCCGCTTCACCAGGTCTACTGCTGGTATGCTAACCACCATCACAGATTATATATACCAGGCTCTGGATAAGAACGGCAAAACTAGAACTGATATACTAGATATCTCCAAAGTATTGGACAGAGTCTGGCATGTTGGCCTTCTAGGCAAGCGACAGGGCTATGGTATAACTGAACGCTTAGTTTGATCTAATACATTCCATCCTTTCGATGCTTACGGCCTGTCACGTTGAATACACCGGTTATCGCTCGATCAGCAAAGTTAAACAACGTTGAGCCTGGTCAGTACTTAGATGGGTGGCCGCTTGAGAATACCAGGTGCTGTAAACTGTTTAGCGTGGCGGATGTGCGTTGTGATTCAGTGGATATCGGCCCGGAAAGAGAAATCGGTGAGCCGAGTTCGAATTTCAGTTAAATACCCTGCATTCACTTAAGCACTGGTACCCTTGGGAAAGTTATGGGTTAAATAACAAGGGCATGACTTGGGGACTCTGCCTTTAAAAACAAATTCCAATGAATCTTGATACTCGAAAAGAAAAAAGTATTACTAGACACAAAACTTATAAAAAACAACAATAAATTGTTGAAAGAAAGAAAAAGGTATTATCAGCAATAAATAAATAAAATTTTAGTTGGCAATAAATGACCCACCGAGGTTGATATGCCACAAAACAACCAACCAACAACCATCCTTTCGAATTGCCTAGTGAAGGTAGTATTGAATGGGCAAGCTTTCAGAGACAATCATACAAACGCGGGTGTCCCTCAAGGCGCTATTCTAGGTCTTACGCTTTCTTCTGATCTCCATAAAAGATCTGCCTGATATAATCAGATCCAAAGTAGGCATATACGCTGACGACAGCACTATTTACTCCCCACGTGATAAACAATTTGCCGAGGCTGACAAAGCAAACCTTGCTGCTGATCTTAAACAGAACCTCCAAACTGTGCTGGACTAGGGTAAGAAATAGTTCGTAAATTGCAATGCTTCCAAAACGAAGCTACTATCTTTTAACCACAGAGAATCTCTTCTACCCTCATCAGCATGAATCAGGCTATTCTCTCTGAAAGCAAGACAAAGCGCCTCCTCGGCCGAACTCTTTCAGCTGACGTCAAATGGAATGACTTCATTGAATACAGAGCTAAATCTGATGCTAGGAAGGTCGGTTTACTGTGTAAGGCCAAGAAGATTTTTCTCGTCCTAATCTATCTTATACATATATAAATTGACCATCCGCCCATGCATTGAATAATGATGTCACATCTGGTCGAATGCTCCTGCTATTCATCTCGGGGTTCCTGACAAAATCTACTGGAGAATGTGCAATGTCATTAATCCCGACCTGGTAGCTCAGCTTCAATCACTGTCTCAAATATTTTCACGGCTTCTGCCTCGATGAGCTTAGCTCACTGGTTCCCCCTCTGGATGAATTTTACTCGAGCTACTAGACTTGAAACTGATCAAAAGTAACACTTACGTCTGTGGAATTCTCTCCCGTATTCTTGCTTCCCTGACAGTGCCAATCTCCAAAAAATTAAATACAATGTCAACTGCCATCTATTATCTCCTTGACTCGCAATCTTTCCCTGAAAACCCTTGTATCATGTTCTCCTCCCTTTCCACTCTAATCTTATGCAGCTCTCTTCACAGCAGTGTTCTCATCCTTCTCTTATTCATTCTCTGACATCCCCTATAACTTGTTTTTCTTTGTCATCACTAAATCCTTATGTAACCATCTGTGCAACAGTGGCAGTACTGCCTTGCTTGGGGTTAGATGTTTATATTAAAAAAACTTTAATTTGTATGATTATAATCTATTCCATTTTGTTCAAAAACATTATTATTATCAGTTAAGTGCCATACGCGATATAAACTTTGTATCGTATTGTTTAACCCATAACTGGAGGGAAGAGACGGATTAATACCTTTCCTAAGGATATTTGTGCGTAAGTGAATGCAAATTTGAACTCGGATCCCCTGATTTTTCATTCCGAATCGATATCCACTGCACCACAACGCACATCCTTTGCTTATTATCATAATCATTTTAACACATTGTTGCTACTCAAAACTAACTTTACTTAGTGTTCGTAATTGCTTCTGATATAGCAATATATATATATATAGTGTCTCATTGTGATATCATTTTGCGCCAAGTTTATTTTTCAGTGGTTATCACAGATAAAATGTATTTTGGTAAGCATGTTTTTTTATCGTAAAGTGTTCGATATCGGGTTGTAGATAGGGCATTGATAGGTTCAAAGAGATAAACTCTTTTTAACTATATATATATATATATATATATATATATATATATATATATATATATATTATTGTTATTATTATTAAATACAGCCGACAAGGGAGATTTATTTAGTGTTTATAAATTCTTTCTAGCATCCTAATAACTTTATTTTTGGGGGGGTGGAATTAGGAAATACAAACATTGTCCATACTTTTATCGTCCCAAGCACTTTCGGCAACTTTTTTGTAGTATTAGGCATTTCTAAAGTTTTTGACAAAGTCTCTCATACAGATGTTCTCCACAAGTTGAAAATTTACGATGCCTCTGTATACATCTTTTTTATCTATTGCAACCTTTTCTATCAAGTCGTGAAATGAAAATTACCCTGAATGCGTCTATCTATATTATTTCGTACGACTCCATGCTTGGTCCTACGCTATATCAGTGAAGATCTTTCTGATGACACAACCATTAACACCTGTCTCGATAGTGAATCGGGCTGATCAGTTCGAAAAGTTCAAAATGGCAGCCAATGTCCAAAACGACCTCAAGACTGTCGTTAACTGCGGTAAAAGTTGGCTTGTTACTTTTAACGCCTCTAAAACAAAATCTCTCCATTAATTATCTGAGAGTCCCCGCTCTGCCTTCCATCAGCATGGCTGATGCTAACCTCGAGGAAAGTGACTCGTTTAGCTTTCTCAGTTTAACATTCTAATCTGATATAAAGTGGAATGTCTGTATTGAATCCATTACAAGGGCAGTTGCTACGAATTCTGTGTGTCGTGCGAGAAAAGTTTTATCTCCAGAATGGTTCTTGCATATCTATAAGCCAACCATACTTCCATACTTAAAATATTGCTGCGACATATGGTCTGGTGCCTCTGTTATTTATCTTCAGCTTCTTGATAAAAACCAAAGAAAAAGCAATATTATAGGTCTTGATCTGACGGTTCGGCTTGAGTCACTTACCCGCCTCCTAGTCGTAAGGTTGCCTCTAAACGTCTTTATTATAAATGCTTTCGTGGTAATAGAATGAACTCCTTGCTTTGGTAACTAAACTTTTTTTAACCTAAACGCAATACTCTGCTTAGCGTTGAGATCTCACCAATTTGCAGTTGAACTGGATAGATGAAGCTTCAACTTCTATGCTAACAGTTTCTTTTCTCGCATTTCTCACTTGTGCAATTCTATTCAGGCTCTATTTTTCCAGCCAATTTTAAATTGCAAAAAATTTAAAGGTCATGTCAATCGTAATTGACTGTCATCTGATTACTCTTTTCTTCTTTCTGTTCACTATTAATCTTTCTATACATAATTGTTCCACGCCCTGTTACCCCTTGCGTTTTTGTGGCATTACTGCCATGCTTGGTGGGATATATATAAATAGAAATTACACCACTATTATAAATTTCATTTATTATTTCTGTAATTTTCTCTAGGTCAAATTCTTCCACGCCTATAAGCAGCTCTATTACAATGCCGTTTAAACCAGCTGTTTTGTTTCTGTTCATTTTGGCCATTGCAGTTTCAACGTTGGACTTTAATATTTCTTTAATTATTTCAGTTCCGTCCATATCTTTGTGTATTATCGGTTGAGGAAAATATATTTTATATATTTTTCTAATCGCTGGAGTATTTCCTCTTTCTCCAATAGTGGTGTAAATTATATATATATATATATATATATATATATATATATATATATATATAGAGAGAGAGAGAGAGAGAGAGAGAGAGACTAGAAAATTGTTTAGTTATTCTAAAATTTCAATGGTAATACGTATTTTGTAGCATGAAAAAAGCTGCTCGTCAGACCCAAAAGATACAACAGTTAATATTCAAAATAACCAAGAAAAAAATTTCACACAGACACTGATGTGTCCATATCAAGAACAGATATTTAACGGTACTCTACAAAAACATTTCCTTGCTCATTCAAAAATTATATTACTCTGTTAAATTAAATAAAGAAATTTAACATTGAGTTCTTTTGAGTTCGTCTCTATCGGAATTAACCTGATTTAAATACCAAATATTCTACGTTATATATTTCTAAACATATAATGTTAAATATAACAGACAATGAATGTCTACTATGTTTAATCATGAGCCGTTCTGAACATCGTATTTTGGCTTAATTTAAAAACAGTTATGTCCAACATTTTTCCGCGATGCACTATATAATGGAATTGGTCTTAACGCTTATTTTGCACATGTTTTTGCACATGTTCTAAAATATAATTTAGAAGAAACACACACACACACACACACACACACACACACACACACATATATATATATATATATATATATATGTGTGTGTGTGTGTGTGTGTGTGTGTGTGTGTCCGATCGGTCGGTTTTCAATCCAAGCTGGAAGCGATCGGATATCTAGTTATGCTGATGTGCTCTGAGACAGCGAAACAGAAGATGACTAATGTACAAAATTTTTCATAACCGACAGGACAAAAACCTGCTCCTCAATAGGATGTACAAAAATCAAAGGATGGAACGATAATTTGAAGAGGAAATATCCTAGCGATGAGAAGAATATATAAAAGATCTTTTCCATGACAAGTGCAACCGATAATACACAAAGATGAGAACAGACCGGAAATATTAAGGTTCGAAGTGGAAGCTGCAAAGGCCAAACTAAACAAAAACAAAGCAGCTGGTCTAAACTGCATTGTAATAGAGCTTCTGATAGCTGTGAAAGAATTCGACATAGAGAAAATTCAGTAAGTTAAGTGCCATACGTGAAACACAATTGGGCGATCATGTCTTGAAAGAGACATAACTGACTGGACAGAATATTATCCCACAGTAGGTTGCTATTGCTTTCTGCGGTAGACTGGTTGCCTTCCAAGGCTATAGAACCCAATCTGTCCTGTTATTTAACCCACAACTGGAAGCAAGAGGCGGATTAATACCTTCCCCAAGGTTATTTGCGCGTAAGTGAATGCAATGAATTCAACTGGAATTCGAACTCGGCTCCCCGATTTCTAGTTCCGAGCCGATATCCACTGCACCACAACGCACATAGAGAAAATTACAGAAAGAATAAATGAAATTTATAATAGTCGTATAACAACAGGCGATGTATGCAACTCGATTTTCATAGCACTGCCTAAGAAGCCAGGTGTAAACGAGTGCAAACTCTACCTAACCATCAGCTTCATGAGCGACATTACAAAACTGATCGTCTGAATCCTGATGAATAAAGCGAGATGCAGAATCAGGCCAGAAATAGGACAAGAAGAGTGCGTGTTCGTCAAAAACACTGGAACATGGAACGCCATATTTATGATTAGGATGCTCTCCGAAAGGGCAAAACAAATGAAGAAGGACTTGTACCTATGTTTTATCCATTATGCAAATACGCCACAAAGAATTGATGGAGATGCTCAGCAGCCTCGACATATTTGGGAAAGACATAAGAGTAATTAAGAATCTCTACTATCAGTAAAGTGCCTGCATACGGACAGGTGACGAATTCAGCAGATATACAAAGATAGAAAGAAGCGTAAGACAAGGATGCGTCTTTTCACCAGATCTGTTCAACTTCTACAGTGAGACTATTTTGAGGACCGTAGATGTTATGACAGGGTTTGTAATCGGAGGCCACAATTTGAATAACATAAGGTGCGCAGATGATACAGTGCTGATTGCGGGCACGGAAAGGCAACTACAAGACCTCCTACAGAAGATAGCTGAAAAGAGTGACAAAAAAGAACTACAAATAAACTGCAAAAAAAGCGAATGCATGTTCATCAGCAAAAACAGCAGCCCAAAATGCCAAATACTGGTGGTGAATACTAAAATCAAGCAGGTACAAAACTTTAAATATCTGTGAAGTATTCTAACACAAGGCAAAAAGTGTGGCATAGAGATCTGAAAGCGAGATGGTATGGCGAATGTCGCGTTCCAGAATTTGAGAAAAGTATTAAGACACAGGAAACTTTAACTAGAAAAAAAAAAAGAAAGTACTAGATAGCTATGTGATGTGTAGTTCTTCAATATGGCAGTGAATGCTGGACAGTATCATCAAAGATGAAGGGAAAATTGAAGCAGCTGAAATATGGTTCTACAGAAGGATGCTGCGGATATCATGGACCGAGCATTTTGGAATGAATGGAAATAAAAAGGATATTAATATCGAGCATCAGGAAAAGACAACTAAAGTTCCTGGGACATGCAATAAGGAAGGGGACTTGGAGAACCTGATACTAACAGGATGACAGAACAAGGGTTGCGTGGTGTTAAAGCTACCATGAATAGGGGGATGTGGAAAGCCATAACCGCCTACGTCCTGAAAGGACAAAGCCCATAAAAGAAGAAGTCTAGTTTTCCTTGTTATTCAGGAGATTAGTTATTGTTTTTTTTTTTGCACATTATTCTTTATCACTTTCTTTAAACTTGAAAATGTCTGGCTTTTCAGAACTGTTACTGATCCATGGCTTCACATGAAACGTCAATATGGTTGGCTGGGCTAAAATCTGTCGCTGCAGACTAAAGAACTTTCAGAACATATTCCAACAAAGAAGAACCATAGAGAAATTTCCTATCCAAGTGGCTGAAAATGATTTAAGAAACAGTTTCTGTCAGTTATAAGTCACGGTCTGGTAGACATGAAAATACGCAACATTCGGAGAATAACATAACAATGAATTTCTAAAGAATTAGTTTTTCTTATCCTTCTTACAAATCAATTCTATCGTGCATTGTTACAATGTTATGAGGATTTAAAATTGCACGCGGATTTTTCAATACTTGTATCGCTTTTTATAAAAGTAACGAGAGTGGACGTTGTATAAGTATTTGGTATGTAAATTCATCATATGATTTTATTCTTATTATTCCTTAAACTATCCTAGTAAAAATCGGCTAAAATGCTAATATATATATATATATATATATATATATATATATATATTACGTTTTAGGCATGACTAGGACTGCATTATGCAGTCATTAGGTGCATATTATGAACTGAACGTTTTTCAATTTGAATTAAGTATTAACGTTCTTTAAGGTAAAATTTTAATGATTATTACATTTTGATTGCATCAGCATAAAATTCCTAGTCATGCCTAAAACGTAATATATATATATATATATTAGCAGTTAGCTCCGCTTCACTCGGGTAGTTTAAGGTAACAATAAGAATAAAAAACATATGATGAATTTACATAGCACATACTTAATGTCCTTATTGGAGTAAGGTGGGAGGGGGAGAGGCAACATATATAGATATAGATAATATGAAGTGGGTTGATCGATTCTATATTATAATCAATACATAAACTGATCCCTGACTTTGTGGGGTGATAATATATATTTTTCTACCCCTATGTTTGGCTTTTTGAAAAATTTCAAGGTGTCGTTAGCGTTCTAAAATTTTGATCAACATCTGAGCGCAACTTCCGTCGAGCTAGACCGCAAAATACAGACGCTAAGTCGAATCTATCAAACAAACAAAAACTTACACAACGTCCACCCTCGTCACTTTTATAGATATTGATATGTATGTATATAGTAGTAAAAAAGTATGTATATGTATATATGCGCAGATACACATCAATATATAAAGATTAAATCAGGTGCTACTAAGTATGGGTTCATTGTGGTATAACAGAGCAAAAGTATATATCAATACATATACATATTATCTAAGGTTTTATGCACGACTCTGAGTTTTAGGCTTATGCAATCAAGATGTATCAATCATTAAAAGTTTAACTTAAAGAACGCTAATACTTCATATTTATATATATATATATATATATATATATATATATATATTTATATATATATATACAGAGAGAGAGAGTGTGTGTGTGTGTGTGTATCGAGGCAGTAGAAAATTTTCTAAACATATACTGTTAAATATAAGAGACAATGAATGTTTGTTATGTTTAATCATCAGCCGTTCTAAACATCGTATTTTGGCTTTAATTTCAGGTGGATTCGCCAACATTTAGATAATTTTTTATTAAGTTGGTTCTTAGCTTTCGGCTCACATGAGCCATCTTCAGAGAGATTACAAGGACGTTAACATAAAAAATCCACCAGCAGCGACGATGGTATATTTTAATTTAAGGGTAAATCCCTTGTTGGGTTTCGCTGTATCACAGCTCATCAGTACGGTTATCAATTTGAAAGGCTTTGAAACCAAAATTGAAAACGGTCAAATACTGATAGAAAGGTATTTAAGGCTAGCCGACTTTGTAATAAAGTGCTCGATCTCAGTTAAATAGAGTAAAGATAGAATATTAATATAGTTAATGTGTATGCAGTTGTCACTTAGCTGATTGATGTTTCTTTTCATGTATCCCGACCCATAGTTTCGTAGGTAGAATTTACCACTCACTCTCCGGGTGATTTTTCCAGTTTACACTTATTTTTTACAGCTTTTATGCTGTTATAAGGTTTTCATTACAAGGCCACCGTAACAAATAACATTAACACGGAAAAAATCTATATAAACGCCACAGAAACTACTTTTAAAGAAACATATATCAACTACTACACGCCATTTCTTTATAATGTTAGTTTAAGTAACACTAATCTGAAAGTAACTTTTGGTTACTAGTTATTAGGAAGTTATAATATTTTGGTATCTAAACTAATCCTTCGAATAAGACGAAATAATTATTTTGTATTAATTCTCTCGAGTAATTTACTCCGAAACAATCTCTTCACTGACACACAACACCGGAATGATGCACAACACAAAACACACTCAGATTACTGTCTACGTTTTTTCCATAATATATATTTATAGTTACGTGATTCCAGTAGCACAATTCATTCAACGGTTACGCTTTTTGTTAGGAAATCCATGATGAACCACACGTGTCGGTATTGAAACTTTCTTCCTACATCTTCCTCTTCTATGTACCCTGTCCCTTCAGGACGTAAGCGATCATGGTTCTCCACGTCTCCCTGTCCCTTATGCTCTTAGTATGTTTGCTAATGTTACAGCTCTCAACCCCCGTTCCGTCATCCAACTGATCAGGCCCTGCAAATATGTTATCTGCTGCCCTCCTCTGTCCCTTTTTCCTTCTATCTAGCCTGTCATTATCAGGTTCTCCAAGCTCTCCTTCCTTATTGCATGTCCCAGGAACTTCAGTTATCTCTTCCTGATGCTCACTATTAATTTCCTTTTTGTTGACATTCTTTCCAACATCTCATCGTTGCTCGCATGCTCAGTCCACGATATCCGCAGCATCCTTCTGTAGAACCACATTTCCGCTGCTTCAAGTTTGGTCCTCATTTTCGATGATATTGTCCAGCATTCACTTCCCTATTGAAGAACTGACATCAGATTGCAATCCAGCACTCTTTCCTTTGTTTCTAGTGAAAATTCCCTGTGTGTTAGTACTTTACTCAGCTTCTGGAACGAGTCCTTTACCATGCCAATTCGCATTCGGATCTCTGTGTCGTACTTTCCATGTCCTGTTAGAACACTACCTAGGTATTTAAATTTTTGTACCTCCTTTATTCTGGTATCACCCACCTGTATTTGGCATTTTGGGTTGCGCCTTTTGCTGATGACCATGCATAACACATTTAAAACAGAAAAAGTATTAAAACAACCTTATCAAAATACATACTGAGCGAAAAGGTAAATAATATCTTCACTAAAATCGAACTGAATAGAATAATAAAAAGAAAGAAAAATAGTATCAATTTTGAACACAGCCATAATGTACTGAGCATATTCGGAAAATAATAGAAATCATTAACAATATAACTTAATAATATTACATTTAGCAATTTCAGCGGTCAAATAATGGGATTTACGTAAAATTTCATGACGTCAGAATACCAAAAGAGGATAGCTTACCAGAACAATTACCATGAATATATGTATAAGTAATGTTTAAGGAAGCTACTATATGGCGCTAGAAAAGAAACTGAAGCTGAGATGACAACTCAGGATAAATAATATTACAGTTCTTTCTTGGATTTTTTCAGGTCTTTCTAAATGCCGAGGAGAAACACCAGACCAGATATAGAGAGAAAAACATAAAAGTGCAAGAGAAATTCTGACGAAAATATTGTCTAGCAGCAAACATTGAACTAACTTTTTATTTCGCTTTACTTTTCGATTCAGCTGTCATCTCAGCGTAGGTATCATTACTCATGGCCTGAATGTTTATCAATCAGTCAGCCAGTTAAGTGCCATACGTGATACACGTTTAGGCGATCATGTCTCGAAAGAGACATGACTGACTGGGCAGATGATTATCCCGCAATAAGTTGCCATTACTTTCTGCAGTAGACTGGTTGCCAACCACGGCTATAGAATCCAATCTGTCCTGTTATTTAACGCATAACTGGAGGGAAGAGACGGATTGATATCTTTCCCAATGGTATTTGCGCTTAAGATAATGCAATGAGTTCAACTGGATTTCGAACTCGGCTCCCCGATTTCTCGTTCCGAAATTCAACTGGATTTCGCGCCACAACGCACATGAATCTTAATAAAAAGGTAAGAAAATGCTATAGGGGCTTATATGTAAAAAAATAAATAAAAGTATATTTTGAAAATATATAATTTAAATATATTTTTCAACGGAGCTAAAGACCATGAAAAAAGAGAGAACTTTGCTGTAACAGTTGCCCATTGACATGAAAGTAACATCCTGACCTTTCATTGTATTTTGTTAAGCTTTATTCATATTTGTTCAGCTTAGCTTCGTTTTAACCGAAGGGAATATGCACCAAACCCTGAGTCTGGATCACGCTCGAGGTAGAAAAAAAAGTGAATGCAACACAATGATAGATTGTGGAAGACATTAATCAAGAGGAATAAATCGATACATTAGATGTATTTCAAGCAGCCTCTCAAGAAATGGGGGTGTTCATCAAAAGTTCAAAGGTTTCGATGGAAATGAAGTGTTCAAATCAGAGATGAGAGGACCACGGAAACCAGATGGAAAGCTCACAACAGCCACGTTGAAAACGGGAGAGTGTGTTCATTTCGGCATTTCAAATTAAATTCAGATTGAATTAATAAATTAAAAAATCAAAAAATATTAAAAGTAATTACCCTAACATCGCGAGAACGAAAATTTAAATTTTGGAACGGTCAGTTCATAATATGCACCTAATGATTGCTACAAAGTTCATGAAACACCAGGTCGTGCGACAGACGTATGATAATATGCACACACACACACACACACACACACACACACACACACATATATATATATATATATATATATATATAGTGACGTAAATTAATAAATATACATATGAGGTGGGTGTACATATGTATAGTATTGTTATTCAGATGTTAATAAAATAGTGCTCAATGTAAAAATAGAGCTGTATTATAAATATATTAATAAATATAGACATTATCCTATGTCGATGGCACGACTCGAAGTTTCATGCGTTATGCAATCAACAGGTGCACATTACAAACTGACATTTTAGTAGATTTTAATTTAAGTTCACTCGATGATCATGGGAATTAAATCTTATAAATTTAAGTTACTGGTTTTTAATAACAAAATTAAAAATCTAAATATTCTACGGTTACATGTGGATAAAATTTAAAATTTATATTTGAAATTTAAAATACAAATTAAAATAAAAGTAAAAAATAATAGAATGCTGTAAGAAAAAAATGAAAGAAGCATAAATTATGAACTTTAAACATTAAAATACTCAAATATTACATGGACATAAAAATGTAAGGAAAATTAGAATTTTAACAATTTAAACAAAAATAAGAATAAGATAAAATAAAACAAGATAAAATAAAAATAACAATTAAGAAAGAAAGAAAGAAAGAAATAGGTAAATGTAAAGCGGAATCTACATCAATTTGCGTCTAAGAATTTAAATAAGTATTTTTTCTAAGACAGCATGTGGTCATTAAATCACTTTTTTATAAAGCAAATTTATTTTCTTGATATGGTTTAAGATGAGAAGTTTATTAAAAGTTACATAACCGTGGAATGTTTAAATTTTTAATCTTTTTATTAAAAACGCATTAACTTAACTTTATAAGATTTAATTCCCATGAACATCGAGTGAACATAAATTCAAATCTATTAAACTCTCAGTTTAAAATATGCACCTGATGATTGCATAACGCATGAAACTCCGAGTCGTGCCATCGACATAGGATGATATATATATATATATATATATATATATATATATATATATATATATATATATGTATAATACAGCTCTTTTCATACATTGAGCATTGTTGTATTAACACCTAAATAATAATACTATACATATGTACATCCTCCTCATATGTATATTTAATAATTTACGTCACTATATTTCGCTCAATACTATTGAGGACTTTTCTTAGATGTAATGCTATTTTCTACCTTACTTCCTATTTGTCGCTGGAATATGGAACCTTTTAACTTAAAATACTCTCCTCAAAATATCTTGGTCCCCGGCAAAAATATTACGAACTGATACTATTACACAAAATTGAAAGTGTACTAAACAGGATAAAATGGAAGCTCTAATTTTCCAAAAATAACAAGAACCTCTCCATCGTACATAACACAACTCTCGAAAAATCCCAGCACCTGCCGAGCAATTACCGAAATTTGAATACGATTATTTGCTATATTTAACAAAAGGTAAATAATATCCCCATTAAAATCAAATTGAATAGAATAATAAAAAAGAAAGAAAAATAGTATCAATTTTGAGCACGGCTATAATGTACTGAGCATATTCGGAAAATAATAAAATCATTAACAATATAACTTAATAATATTACATCTAGAAATTTCAGCAGTAAAATAATGTAAGTAACGTATTAATTCATGACTTCAGAATACCAAAAAAGGATAGCTGACCAGAACAATTACCATGAAAATCTGTATAAGTAATGCTTAAGGAAACTACTATATGGAAAAGAAACTGCAGCTGAGATGACAACTCAGGACATATTACAGTTCTTTCTTTGGATTTTTTCAGGTATTTCTAAATGCCGAGCAGAAAAACCAGACCAGATAGAGCGAAGAAATGTGCAAAAGAAATTCTTGCCACCAACGAGCTGCAAAAAACAATGCGCATAAATAAGTTCGAATAATCCGACAAAATGATTATTTAATTGGACAAAACAAGCCATCGTTACTTTATTAACGCTGAGTTATACCACAAAGACATTCTCCATGAAATCAATAAAAATTATAAAAAAACGCCTAGTAATTGGGAAACCAACATAAATATGGAAGCCAAGAAAATAACTAAGAAACTAAAAATTGATGATGGGGTAACAACTTTACATAAGCAACAGATATTCATCATAATCAAAGACCATAAGCACAATTTAATCAACAACCCAAAATATAGATTATTAAGCACTTCAAAATATACATAGGTAGAATTAGCAAAATTATCCTAGAAAGAGCTTCCACATTAACTAAGAATGCCTTAGGCACTTACCAATGGAATAATACAGCCGGAACAATTGATTAGCTCACAAAAATAAAAAATAAAGGGAATGCACTCTCATCCAGATCGATATTTGTGACTTCTACCCATCTATTCCTAAAAATCTTTCAACTGCAGCCATAAATTTGGCTATCCCTATCCAGAATATACTTGTCGACAACACAAATATCATAGCATCATTCACATGCAAAAAGACTTAAATTAATGGATGAATATTAATAAAAACGAAAAACTCAACACTCAATAACATTAACTACGAACACGTTAACAACATACTTACCATGTTCGATACATAACACATACCACTACTTCACAATATACATAACACTACATACATTCTGTTACACGTAAAATAATAGTAATCCTCGAAAATGGTTAATCTATAGCAAAGAGCACTCAGATATACACAAAACCTTGGACACTTTTTATTAAATACATGTCCTCAAAAAAAAAAATCATAAGGTCACATGAGAAGTTACATAAAAACATCACACCTTGTCTGCCATTTTTAAGGAAACATGCATAAAAGAGAAATTACTGCCCATATATAAATATATATCACACCCTGATTAATCACTCCGGAAGAATAGTAGATTTTGGAAAAACAGTAGCTAATCAAGCATCTACGCATCGCTCATTCAGTAATGAATTAAATCACTCTGGCTAGTGGCGTATGATACATCATACGCTAAAAGTCTGCCTCCTTCTACCGAGCGTCCATAGCTCTGAGGTAGAATCGCCAATTCTGTCGGGTTTCACTCCTGGGTTAAAAGCAATCAGATGTCTAACCGTACAAATTAGCTGTGATACTGCGAAACAGATCTGTCTGCAGATGACTAGTCATCTGCAGACAGATCTGTTTCGCAGTATCACAGCTAATTTGTACGGTTAGACATCTGATTGCTTTTAACCCAGGAGTGAAACCCGACAGAATTGGCGATTCTACCTCAGAGCTATATATATATATATATATATATATCAGTCATTTGTGCTATATGTGATACACGCTTGGGCAATTATATCTCGAAAGAGACATGACTGACTGGGCAGAAAAGTTTTCGCAATAAACTGGTTGACAACCAAGGCTACAGAATCCAATCAGTGCTGGTATTTGACCCATAGCTGGAAGAAAGAGACGGATTAATACCTTTCCCAAGTACTGAATAAGTGAATGCAACAAATTTTGACAATTCGAACTCGGCTATCCTGTTTCTCACTCCAAGTCCATATCTACTGCACTACAACGCACATTCTATATATATATATATATATATATATATATATATATATATATGCTAGCAGTATAGCCCAACGTTGCTCGGGTGTATTGAAAGAGTTAAAATGAATCTCTGGTTTTGGAGCTCAGATTCTTTGGACGTTGGCACGAAAAATTAAAAAGCAGTAGTTGTTTCTAGTCAAAGCGAAACCGTAGATTAAAAGAAAAATGAATGGATGTAAGTCAAATCATGATTTCTAGTCTCGATGTCAAATAAGTTTTCCTTCCCAAACTGAATTTTGAAGGCTAAATAAGTCCTCTGAGGAAATGGTATCATGGCTGAGAGTAAGAATTACAATTATACCTACTTAGAGCAAAGCCCGAAGCAAAAACCAAAATAAAAGAACTGAAAACCTGATTTTGATCAAATCCGATAGGATACCGGGGTATCGATTTCCAATATCGAAGTCAAATAACTCATCGGAGGATAAAGTACTCTAAGTAAGTCCATGAAAACTTATCGTACCCATCGGGAGTAAAATTGTAGAAAATAAGACAAATTGATAGCTGAATATCGTTTTTTCGATAGAATATGGGGATTTCAACTTCCGATATTGACGGAAATCAGTTGTCTGAGAAGATCTATTAATGTTTGAGACCAAAAACTATAATTTTACCAAGTTGAAGCAAATTCTGCAGCAAGAACAACGATAAAAAGGCTGAAATCCTGATCTTGATTAGACCTAATCGGATATCGTGGTATCGATTTCCAATATCGGAGGGAAATCGGGAAAAAGTAAGTAGCCCATGACCTGATCGGAAGCCGAAAGAATATTTTTGTGAACTTTGGTGTGAATCGGATAAAAATTGTGGATGTGTATAAACGACATACATACATACATACAGACACACACACACACACACACACACACACACACACACACACACAAACTTGTCTTTTATATATATAGATATCAGAAGAAAATCGAAAAAAATAAGTAGCCCATAACCTGACCTGAAGCCTAAAGAATATTAATGTGAAGTTTGGTGAGAATTGGATAAAAATTGTGGAATTGTATAGAGGAACATACATACATACAGACAGACAGACAGACACACACACACACACACAAACATCTTGCCTTTTATATATATAAATATCAGGAGGAAATCGGAAAAAATAAGTAGCCCATGACCTGACCTGAAGCCTAAAGAATATTTGAGTGAAGTTTGGTGAGAATCGGTTAAAAAATTGTGGATTTGTATAAAGGACATACAGACAAACAGACACAGACACAAACGTCTTTCCTTATATATATATATATATATATATATATATATGAAATAAACGAAATAAGTATATTGATAACATCATGTGACTCAGCTTTGATATTTAATATAAATATATTGATTAGAATTATTTAATACATTTAAAATCTCTAGCATATCCGCACAGGAACCTCATAATGCATTCAATTCCAGAGGCACAAGAATTTTGACATATCAAAAAGGATTTTACTGTTGATCATTTCAAAGGTCGAGTAAACCAACATCAAACGAATATTATACGTTCAGTTTTAACCTGCTTGATATTACAATATAGGAAAAAAATAGAGGAAATGGCTATATATTGTTCACTTGAATCTTTGCCATAATAATAGCGGATTCGTTTGATGCAATTCAGAAGTGAAAAAACGAAAAGAATTCCTATTCCCAAACAGGAATTCTATATGCTCATTATAAAAGCTACTCTGTCATAGCCAACTGTAAATAAAACCTGTGCATTTACTCAAATGACTCAATCTTCAGCAATGACTACAGTAGATAATCAAAAATGGTGGACAGAACCTTACGCCTTTTCAAACTCTACGAAGCTCCTTTATATGCCTAGTTACTTATTATTTGAACTGCTGAATTAATCCACGATTACTATTAGCTTTATTTTTAGTCGGGCTGATTTTTTAAGTAATCATTTAAATTTATTTTAATTTTCTTAAACAGTGAATTTTATATCATCCCCTCTAATTCGAGAAGTCATTATTTATTTTAATCGTAGCACCCCGAGCCAGGCGCTAATGCCACTGAATGTGCAGGGGGCTGCATAAGTGTAAAAAGATTAATTAGAAGAGAGTGAAGAGGAAGACGAACCAGTTAGACAGGAGCAATAGAAGGATGGGAATACAGGTGTGATGACAGTTTCAAAGGTGGAGGTGATAATATACATTCCGACAGAAATCAAACATATATTTCTTTTTCCGTCAAGAAAATAATCCTCGAGTTGAAAGGTAACATTATCAGTTTGGCCCTCACAGACGATCATGACAGAGCAAGGATCAATCACCTACTGAAGGAATGTATACCTCTCTTTGATACGTTTTTGAATCTATAACTACTACCTTCATTTTCGTACCCTAAATTTTAAACGGAATTCTTTTAACCCGGTATTATTTCTTATTAGTGAAAACATTTGTTTTTATCCATGATTAATCTTGGGTTTAATAGTGGAGGGGTGTTCTGTTGACTTCTCCACAGTGATTCATTGAGACCCGCCTTGCAGGGCGTTGACTTTTTGAGATTTCTCTTACCATTTCTTAGGTCTTATTTTTTGCCCAACAGGTTTGCTAACATACCGCCTCACTTGCAAGAAAGATAGAATGGAGTAGCCAGTTTTATCGCCTACACCGGCAGTGATTTTAGATATAAATATGACACACGCTACACATAAAAATAATTATTTGTACCTGTCTGTCGTTCCGTGCAGGGCAAGGGGAATGAAGTTAGTCCCTCCTAATCTTTCGAAAATGATAGCTTTATGAATCAGGATTAGTAGATTAGTGTGAATAAGTTGTAACTAAGTATAAGTCCGAATACCTACACCTTGTAGTTATAAACTGAGCAAAGTATTAAGAGAGAGGAAAATATCTTTCGAAACCAAAAAAAGAGCACTGAACTGTTGCATTATAACTGTTCTTTCTATATGACATTAAATGCTGGAAAATATTATGAAAGCTGAAAGAAATACTTGAAGGAACCGTAATGTGGTTCTACAGAAGGATGCTGAGGATACCATGGACAAAACACGTGACCAACGACGAGGTTTTGGAGAGGATGGAAAAGAAAAAGATAACTTATAATTAACATGAAGAAGAAATTGTTGAAAGTGAAGCTGAAATTGTTGGTACACGTAATGAGGAAGGAAGTCTTGGAGAATCTGATACTCACAGGTTAGATAGAGAGAAAAGACAGAGAGAAATTAAAGCATGACATACTTAATGGACTTACGAAAATTGATGGCAGAGTACAGGCTGGTATAAATGCTAAGACAAAAGGTATTGAGAGATTCAAGAGAGAAAATGATGTGGCGAGCAATGATCGCCTATGTTCTGAACAACCACAGAAATAAAAGAAGAATTAGTGGACAGGCATATTTTCAATAAAAATTCTCTAAAACTTTGTTACAGTTGTACAAATAATCTGGAAAAATTATAAAATTCATAATAATACTATTTTAAATATAAACTTAAACCTAATTGAAAATAAGAATTATCAAATAAGTAAAATCAATAATTTGGACGATAATAAATATAATTGTAAAAACCCTTTAGAGTGTCCTTTAGAAAACAGTTACCTTACAAAATTCATTGTTTATCAATGTACTATTTCTTCTACGGTAAACCCTAGTAATGTAAAGTTTTATGTTTGTATTGCTAAGAAATCTGAAAATACGATTTTATTAACACACATCTTCTTTTAATAAGTACAGAAATACGACATCCTTATTGAAATATTATTGGTATCTAAAAGAAACAAATAAAACTCTCACATTAAAATCGAAAATTTAAAAAAAAGATAGAATATGTAAGTCTTCAAACGACCCATGCCCCTTGTGTCCTTATGAAAAGCTATATATTATTAAATTTCTTAAGAATAAATAACTATTAAATAAACCTAACGTAATAATGTCACGTAATGCAAAATGTTCACCTTAGAATATGGTTAAAAAGATTCTTCATTAAAATATTTATTAACTTATATATATATCTAATAATGTTTTTATTATAAAAGATAATTTAATATATATTAACATAAATAAATATTAAAATTTTTAATAATTACATAAATATTTTTAAAAATGTATAATATTAAAAACTGTATTAGAATATAAGAATAATATAATAAATTGTATAAAAATAATTAGATGGATTGTAAAATTTTTAATCAATAAATATTAAAGCTTTTACAAATTAAGAGTTTTATAAAAAATAGAATGAAATGCATTCTGAATCGAGATAAAAATAGTATTATAGCTCTCAAACGTCACTTTAAGTCAGATAAAAATATAAAATGTTTTCTTTTTTGTTTTAGAAAATGATTGAATAGAGAGAAAACTAGGATAATAATCTTGTAACAATAATGGATACATCAACGGAAATGCAGTCTAGATAGGGGTCTTTACGTTAAGATTGAAAGAAGACATCATCTAATGTTTCTTTACATCATTGTACAATGCCTAAATTAGTTTTCTGTCTGCGTGCAAGTTTACAGTAAATAATAGAGCTTTCCGGATAAATTAAATTTGGCTGTCAATTCAAATAGATATTTATGTCGTATCATATCGGGTTCTTTTGTGTAATTTCTGAAATATACGCATGTATATCTAAATTGAAACAAAAATTATTTCGTGCTTCTAAAGCAGCCTTGTCGAATATGCTAAATCAAAAGATAGTAGATCATATTTAATCGATATTTGTCAAAAAGAAAATTTTAAAATCTGCTAATGCCATGTCGACCTAATTTAAAGTTGCATAATATAATGTTTTAATTAAGTAAGGTATTATTTTCAAAAACATCTGTCCCCTCTCGATTATCCACCCACCTTGGGTCAAATATATTCCGATAATTCAGAATTCCGGATAGTTTAATAGCTAAAGTATCGAAAAAATGAGCATTTTCTAAAATAAATTTAAAATTTATATCGTCGAATAAAATATGCAAATACTTTGTGCAAATCTGTTTTTTTTGTTTGTTTTGTTTTTTAAGTAAAACTACGTCACTTATTATCTGTTTACGATCATCATTAGTCATTATCTCTGGACTGACCGAACTGGGATAATACGAATATATGCTCTCTTTGACACATCAGTCAGTTAATTGATATACGTGATACACGCTTTAGGTGACCATGTTCGAAAAGGATATGACTGACTGGGCAGAAGATTATCCCGCAGTAGTTTGCCATTGCTTTCTGAGGTAGATTGGTTGCCAGTAAAGGCTATAGAACCCAATCAGTTCTATTATTTAACCCATAAACTGGAGGGAGGAGACAGATTAATAACTTTCCCAAGGGTATTTGTGCTTAAGTGAATGCAAGGAATTCAACTGAAATTCGAACTCGGCTCCCCGATTTGTCGTTCCGAGTTGATATCCACTGCACCACAATGCATATCCTTTAAAAAAAAGTAACAAAAATGGTTTGAACTGATTTTATCAGCGCTTTTACAAAACGTTGTTTATGGTTTTCTTAATTCTTAAAATGCTTGTCTGGGATGAAATATTAGAATTAATTCAATTCTGAATATTGAAAAATATTCCAACGGTTTCAATTTTTCTCTTCATGCAAACTTCGAGGCATGAATATTTGAGGAAGTACTGTAGTGTCTATTTACTTTTGCAAGACATCAATCCATGCTGTTGCTTTGGAAGCAAACGTCTCTTAGCGTAAGTAAAGAAGTGCTGTATTTTTGTACCCAAAGTGAAACGCGTAGTTTAGTGCAAGTAAGAATAACAAAATTAAAGCTGCAGTCACTCAAGTGAATGAGCACATCAGGAACGCAGCAAAAATCAATTGGACATCACGCTAGAAGAATGACTCTCCTACTCGAATCAAGTTTCTTCCTCCTTTCATGTGACCCCTTCTACTTTTTGTGGGAGGTTGACAGTTACACTGGCTGTTTCGTCTTTCTCTTGCTGATACAGCCATACTAAAAGTAAAAAAAAAAGATGAACTTTTGGTTTCCTTAAATTAGATTTGTTCTGGTCTTTGATATGCCTTACTATTTACCCTGCAGATGCCAAATTGGATCAGTCATTAAGATATTTCTTTAAAGAATGCAAAGTTTTAAACAGAGTAAAATATTCTTCGTTGATTACTGAGTAAGACTCTTCATTTTTCACTTCTTTTACCGTTCACTATTTCCTCCATAGCATTTTAAAAGTATTTCAGTTATCCCGTTCAAAGTACACAAAATTAAATTTTTATTGACAAAATGAATATTTCGATACACAAATCTTATCAAGTAAACTAAATTCAAAACTTGTCGGTTGAATTTAATAGAACTTATATGTTTGGATGAAGTTCTTGCGGCATATATATATATATATATATATATATATATATATATCATATATTTGATATTTCAGACCGGCCTCGGCCTTTCATCAGAAACAAATGATTTTAAATTTTAAAAATTTAAACTAGAAGCGTCCGTCACGTGATGCAGAAAGCATCAGTCTGAATATTTTTAAACGTAAATCTAACTGTAATAATACTTTTAAATGTTTTAAAGAAAAATTTTTAAGTGTATCTAAAAATGTTTAACTATTGAAATATTTATAAAGATTCAAAATACCTAAGTCCCTATTTAACCCTAGCCTATATGTATTTAATTTTAAAATCCAGTATTTTTCTTTCTTTCTACATGAGTATGTGGAACTAAAATCGGAATCTATCAGTAAACATTTGCAGTTTTCTAATGTGTGTCCTGGTTGATTGAAGTGTTCAGCTATGGGTGAATAAGGGTTGTTTTGGCGTATCCTTAGTTTATGATTATTAAAACGGAATCTGAAATATCAAATATATATATATATATATATATATATATATATATAATCACAGAAATAAATGAATACTGTCAAAAAATGCATTTTTAAGTTACAACGTTTTAGTACTTTTTCCTATACATATTAAGACAGTATACGTGGATTATCATTATGCTATCTATCTATCTATCTATCTATCTATCTATATATATATATATATATATATATATATATATTAAATAGGTTGTATTAAACGATAGAGACAGCTTAGTCTTGCACATTTTCATTCAATTTTCTCATATTTTCTAATGAGGCTTTTTATTTACAAATTATATTTATGCAAATATTGTCCATATGTTAATCGAGTACGTTTGAACGTCATCGTTCATCATCAGGGTCAAATTTTACCGTTTTACAATTTTAAGCCTCAACAATTGCCTTGTGGCAGAAAACGCGTTACGACATTTTGAAGAACTAAATTAACGTTAAGAAATTTTTTTAAAAATTCAAGAAAATTAATAATGTGATCACGCGCAAGCGTGAAAATATGTGATCACGTGGAGGCGTGAGTTATTTGATAACGTGAAATATTTAGAATTTCAAAAAAATTTTAAATACCATATAAATACATTAAGGAATTTAAAAATTCAAGGGAAATAATTATGTGAATTATCTAATTACGCAGAAGCAAGAATTATTTACCTTAATTATATTTCAAATATACCATCTATACACATTGAAGAATGTGTTCAAAAACTTTGTAAGCTGTGCGATCGATAAGAGGTTCATTACTTCTGATATGTAGTGCCTCTTAAATTTTCAGGCGTCTAATGTCTGTGTGTTGATCGATAATTTTAGTATTGTCTATAAGAATTTTACGAATGTCAGAATGCAGAGTGGAAACAGTATGTGACATAAGATGTTGTGTAATGGGGCTACAATCATTTAAATGCATAGTTAATCGTCTAGAGAGCCGGGTAGTCGTAAATCCAATGTATGTATGTGGATTAGAAGAACATTCTTGAAAAAGACATTTGAATTCATACACAACATTAGTTCTATCAACCCCGGTAGCAGCCGGATACGGGTTGTTGTTTATTACCAGGTTAGAGGTTTTAAATTCACTATAGTATATAATAAATGATAAGATTTTCTTAGAATCAACAGGGAACACATTATGGTACATTATAGACTTAAGGGCCTTCTCATCAATGTTGTATTGTCTGTGCATTTGTCTTCTGTAAAAGAGGTTAACTAAGGATAATTTTCTGGGTGTAGCACTTGTTAGGTCTGAGAAGTATCTGTTAATGTCATTGTCAACAAAATATTTAAGAAAAACATTATTAATAAGAGTTTGTTTGATGTTTGTCAATTGCTTATAAAATATTTTTTAGTAGAAGAAATGGGTTTAGCTCTATTAACCAGGCTAGAAATAACTGATCGTTTATATTTAGTAGGGAATTTGCTAAGGTAATTGAGGGTGCAATTGCTATCACCTGTAGGATTTTTTTATACAAAAGTGGTTAGTGTCATAATTAGTATCAATTAAAACATTCAAAAAAGGAATCCTATTATCTTTAGATAGTTCATATGTGAAATTAAGGACAGGATTATTTTTGAAGGATTGTTGCAGTAAGGTTAATTCGTCAAAGTCTTTAACAAGTATTAGGATATCATCGACATAACGGAGGTATATGCTAGGTGTTTCAATAATGCTAAAAACCTTATTTTCAAGATGTGACATATAAAGATTACTATATGTTGGACCAAGGACAGAGCCCATAGATACGCCATCAACCTGTAAATAAATATTATTAAGGTGACCATAGAAAGAAACCTGAGTGGTGCAGATTAAAATGATTTTTCTTTTTTTGTATTTTAGGATTCGTTTTAAGAGGTTGCATGTGAGGGTTATTATAGATATAATTAATAAGCATATCTATAATTTCAATTACGGGGACATTAGTAAATAGACTTTTAACGTCAAGAGAAGCTAGTATTCCATTATTAGGCTTTCGAGAGCGTAAGATTTGTATTAAGTCATTAGAAGAGTTTAAGTTATATTTATTAGGTAGATATGGTGTAATTAATTTATTGATAATTTTTGTCAATTGGTAAATAGGATTAGTTACTTGAGAAATAATGGGATGAGAGGGACGTAACGCTTACGAATTTTAACTCCACCATATAGGTAGCCAGGTTTATAGTCTCAAATAATTTTAGGAAATTTTAGGCTATCACTTTGAGCGTTATTAGCTGCCATGAGTTTGTTAATTTTCGTTTTTAGTTGATTAATGGGGTTTTTAGTTTTTTAAATTTAGTATGGTCATTGAGAATTTTTTTGTAGTTTGTTATAATAGTCAATTTTGTCATTTACAACAAATATGTTAGCTTTATCGGCTTTTCAAATGATTATGTCGGGATGGTTTTTTAATTGTTTAGCGTCGTTTTCTAGTTTGTAGGTCATAAGAGATGAAGAAGTACGTTGAGGGTTACATCTACTTTTCAATGCTTCAGCTTTTAGTAAATGTTGCAATTCAGGGGTGGTAGATAACACATTTTAAGTTGTAGTTGTAAAATGTCTTGATATAGAATTTCAATTTCTGTGTTTTTGAAAATCTTGTAAGATTTCATGATATTGCAGTTAGGGCCTGAGTTTAAACGATCCTTCTCTGGCTGAGTCAATTCGAAACTGGAGTGGTTTATAAATTTGTCAACTACACTGGGAAGTAAAATAGTTCCTTGTATAAATCATTAAGTTTCCTATTAATAAAAATCTTCTGAGGAGTTATATCCTTTTCGATGACTGGTTTAAGCCGTTGTGTTATTTCCTGAAATTGTACCTGGTTGATAAGATGTATGGTGTCATTTTGTATATGTTTAGAGGCAGTATTTAGGTCGTTAATATCATTTTTGGCAAGTCTGCAACACTAAGTTGTCTCTATTATTTAATACAACGTGTTTAAAAGAAAAGATGCTGCCAAAATATACGTATTATATATATATATATATATATATATATATATATATATATATATATATATACGGTCTCACACCCCGATGGGGAAATTATGGAGGAATGGTAGATTTTGAAAAAACAGTAGCTACACACGCATTTACGCATCGTTCTTTCAGTAATGAATTTGAACACTTTCGGCGACTGGCGTGTGTTTACATTGTATATAACACGTTAAAGTCCGCCTTCCTCTACCGAGTGCCTATAGCCTAGAGATAGAATCGCCGACTGATGTCAATTCGGTCGAGTTTCAATACTGGCAAGAAGCAATCAAATGTCTAACCGTACTGATGAGCTGTGATACAGCGAAACAGATCTGTCTGTGGATGACTATATATATATATATATATATATATACAAACTTTAAAAACAGTAAACACTTCTGCGATGTACACATTATTCTTCATTCACTAATTGCGTTCTCTCGGCTGCTGTCGTGTGTATACACCGTGTGTTTATAAAATATTAAAATTTCCTCCTCTCTCAGTTGTCTGCACATATCAAAGCGGTAGAATTTCGATTCTTGGTGGAAGCAAGCGGATGTGTAGCCACACTGATGAGCTGTAATACAGCGAAACAGGCTTGTATGTAGATGAATATATATATATATATATATATATATATATGTGTGTGTGTGTGTGTGTGTGTGTGCGTGTGTGTGTGTGCGCGCGCGCGTGCGTGTGTGCGCGCGCACGCGCATGTACCTTTTATAAACTAAATATTAAATCTCCATGGTTACATTATTCTCAATTTTGGTTGAACAATATTGACACACTTAAACCGTTTTCTCCAACTACCGCTCTCAAAATTTCTAAATAACCATGAGTTCATAATATACTTTTAAAAAAACAAACCTTTTTCATCATTTATTTAAAGATATCACCTAAAGAGGAACTGTTTTGTTCTGAAAATTAAAATTTTTATGTAGTGGTATTATGGTTTTTGTAAACCATTGTAAAAACAAATTGATATTATTGAGCACAATTCTTTGTTTCTGAATCTTTAGCACGTGTTCATAACGTTAAAAAAAAGGATGGTCCTCGTTATAAACGCACAGATTTCATTTTAACTATTTTAACTGTTGATCCAATAAAACAGTTTTGATATTTTAAAACGGGTTTGGCAGCATAAACGGCATTTATATGAATATCTCATCTAACGACTCTATTTCAGTATATGATTCGAGTTTTCAGGTTACAGTTTCTTTTTGTGTTTTGCTTTTTGTTTTTTTGTTTCTTTGGAAGAAAATTTGTATGAATGAAACTAGGAACAGGAAAACTAATTATAAGTTCAATTCTATTATCCTTTTTGCTATATTTGTTATATCTTATCTAGATGCCGACACTGGTGTTAAGTATTTTCCAATACTACATTTTAGGGTTTTATACTTTATTCAGAGTAAATTCCATTGCATTCATTTTAATTCCAAGGCCAAGGGTATTTGCTCAGAATTGAATATAAAGAATCCAAAGATAATTGGAACCGACATTTTTATTAATAATTCCGAGGATTTATTCATTACACCAACCGCCGCATATCGAAGCTTAAAGCTACTGTGGTCATCCATCTAGCCACTGACCAGACTCGACGTTTGTAACTAAATATAATTGTATGCGCTATCGGTAACAACACACAAATCAGAATATTTCTTATATTTGGTTTCATTTAAAAAGAAAAATGGAAACAAAAGCAAGAAGATTTAATTCATTCAGTTTTCAAATAGAAATAGCCAAATTTATCTCCATATTGAAAATCAGTATTCTATAAATAGATTTCAGTTTATCTCGAACACACCCACATGTCACTGTTGGATGTTGTAATTATACAAGCGAACCAATAGACTGCCATTTACACTAGATTTAGTCGTATTTTAGTCCTACTTGGAATTTTGTTCACTTTTTAAGACTGGTGGGAAATCATCGGGCATGAAATGTTTTTGAGACGCTCTGTGTGTGGGTGTGTGTGTGAGAGAGAGAGAGAGAGAGAGAGAGAGAGAGATGATGAGTGAGTGTGTACGATTGTGAGTGAGTGTGTTTGTGTGTGTGTGTTTTACTGTGGTCAAATTCTAATAAGCAAGCTTTGTCATGAAATACTAATAAACCGATCAAATGAAGCAAAACATAACTTTGTAGATATGATCAGCTCATTAAGATGATATTTTATTTTCATGGAGACTGAAATACAGAATATGATGGTCGATTTCTGCATCTTCAGTAATGGGACATTCATACCATATTCTTTTGTGATTGTTCTTATGTTACGACGAAATAATATGACGCAAGCGAAATTATAGCAATAGATGAATTGCCATTAGCTGTACTTGTCTAACAAGCAACCGATTGGATATAAAGAAAAACACTTCAATCCTAATTTATGGCAAAATGGTTTAGTATTAAAGAATGCTTCAGTTTGATTTTTCGTCTTTCTTTGATTAAGTTTTTGGTTGCCTTAATCTTTCACATTTCTCCCGTTTTAAGTATTATACCAACTAGCAGTTTAACCCGGTTTCACTCGGGATATTTAAGGAATAATAAGAATAAAAATATATGATGAATTTACATAGCAAATGCTTACACAACGTCCACTATCGTCACTTTATAGATATAGACTAGCAGTTTAGCCCAGTTTCACTCGGGATGTTTAAGGAATAATAAGAATAAAAATATATGATGAATTTACATAGCAAATACTTACACAACGTCTACCATCGTCACTTTATAGATATTGACTAGCAGTTTAGCCCAGTTTCACTCGGGATGTTTAAGGAATAATAAGAATAAAAATATATGATGAACTTACATAGCAAATACTTACACAACGTCCACTATCGTCACTTTATAGATATAGACTAGCAGTTTAACCCGGTTTCACTCGGGATATTTAAGGAATAATAAGAATAAAAATATATGATGAATTTACATAGCAAATACTTACACAACGTCCACCCTCGTCACTTTTATAGATATAGACTAGCAGTTTAGCCGAGTTTCACTCGGGATGTTTAAGGAATAATAAGAATAAAAATATATGATGAATTTACATAGCAAATACTTACACAACGTCCACCCTCGTCACTTTTATAGATATAGACTAGCAGTTTAGCCCAGTTTCACTCGGGATGTTTAAGGAATAATAAGAATAAAAATATATGATGAATTTACATAGTAAATGCTTACACAACGTCCACCGTCGTTACTTTTATAGATATAGATAACAATGTAAAACGTCTCTATTGGATTAAGCTGGAAAAGGGAGGGGCAACATATATAGATATAGATAATATAAAGTGGGTGATCGATTCTATATTATAATCAATACATAAACTGATCCCTGACTTTGTGGGGTGATAATATATATTTTTCTAACCCTAATTTTGTCTTTCTGAAAAATTTCAAGGTGTCGTTAGCGTTCTAAAATTTTTATCTACATCTGATCGCAACTCCCACCGAGCTAGACCGCAAAATACAAACGCTAAGTCGAATCTATCAAACAAACAAAAACTTACACAACGTCCACCCTCGTCACTTTTATAGATATAGATGATTTTTTCTATCGTTTCGCTGGATTTACGATAGTTTTGTTGTATTACGATTTGGTTTCCCTTACACACAAATCTTTTTTTTCTGTCTGAATATCTGAGACTAAATTTTCCCATAAATTGATTATTTCAGACAAGTTTCTTGTCGACTTTATGAAAATGTTCTGACTTCTGTAGTGCTTGATCAGAATTGCTCAGAAATTAGTGATATTTTTTTAAGTAGTCTTTGATGTTCAAACTGTGTTGTGTGCTGACCAACAAAAAATTACTTGGACTGAGTTGGTTAAGAAAACAAAATAACAGTAAAAAAGGAGATATAAATATTTATTTTGTCTGAAACTTTTAATATAGAGTGTGTTTTAGTATAATTCCTAAATATTATAATTCATATATTATAATTAATATCTTTGTTAATGGTTTAATATGGAGAATGCTCAGGTATAAGTTTTAAATATTATAATTCATATATTGTAACACATAGTTTTTTTTAAATATAGAGAGTATTCAAGAATAAGTCCTAAATTGTATATAGAGCGTTTTAAAATATAATTTCTAAGTACTAAAATTTATGTTTTCGAATCATATATTTTAATATAAAGAGTGCTCATGCATAATCCTTAAATTTAATTGTGTTCAGGTATGATTCCTGAATATTCCGATTCATATATTAAGTAATTCATCGAGTTTTATTAGACCTCAACAGAATGCAGAAAACACAGGACGGCTGTTTCGTCCTATATTTGGGACTCATCAGCAGTGCGCATCCCCTACAAGGAACTGAAACCCAGACCGTTATGTTATAAAGTGAACGTCACACCAACTGTACTACGGGTCATTCATATATTATAATTCATATATTTCTTAATATAGACAGTGTTTCAAGCATTATTCTTAAAACGGAAATTTTAAGGAATGTTTTTCAGATAGTAAATAATGCAAAATGAGAAAAAGTGATTTTATTTTATTGTTGAGTGAAGGAGTGAAGGATTTTAGTTTGTAGGCCATACGTTGTGTTCTGGAAGAGAGGAATCTCACACCCTTCATCGATACTGATCGAAATGGTCTAATCTTATGAAATTCGCCCTACGTGTGCTTTTTTTTCCTTTCCTTTTTTTAAGCATGGCTATCATATCGAAGAATGAGCATTGTGGTGCAGTGGATATCGACTCGGAATGACAAATCGGGGTGCCGAGTTCGATTTCCAGTTGAATTCCTTGCATTCACTTACGCACAAATACTCTTGGAAAAGGTATTAATCGTTCTCTTCTCACCAGTTATGAGTTGAATAATACGATAGATTGGGTTATATAGCCTTGGCTGGCAACCGGTCTGCCACATAAAACAATGGCGAACTATCATAATCTTCTGCCCAGTCAGTCATGTCTCTTTCAAGACAAGATCACCAAAAGCGTGGATAACGTATGGCACTTAACTGACTGATATTACTGAAAATGATAATTGCTGCTAACAGAATATTTAACGTCTGGTCAAACAGGGCGTAATGTGTGATACACTAATTATTGATTATTTCAGTCACCACTCCTCGTCTATCAAAACACTTAATCCATGCTATTCACTGATATTCTTCACATTTGAATATTTGTGACTTGGTTTTGTTATTAGTATAAACTGATTATTTCGAATGAGTTTCTTCGTATGTTTTGTGTTTGTCTAAACATTTTGGTAGCTTGAACCTCCGGCATTTTTTTTTTCAGTTTTAATTTTCTAAGAGAGATTACGCTTTCAGATTACCTTTGGCGTCTCTTTCTGTCTAGAATAGATAAAGTTTTTTCTGACACAATGTTTCCGACAGTTTGCTCTCTCTTCTTTTTCATAGTTCTTTCAAACTTTGTTACTTACTCCGATTTTCAAACAGAACCATTTGATTTACATTTTTTTATTTTTTTTGTTTAGCGACATATCAACCACTAAGGTTTATTAAATGCCGAAATCTAAATATTTTGTGCGCAATTTTGTTTTTTAAGATAATAATGGTTTTAACTATACACGTCTTACTAATTAACCCATACATGGGGAGAAGAGGTGAATTTCCTCGAGTATTTACGCGTAAGTGAATATAACGAACATAACTGGAATTGTAACTTGACTCTCCAATTAACAATTCAGAATCAATTATATTGTGGAGTAGTTTTGCACTGAAGGTTATAATCGTACTATGTCGGTTGCTAATCGACTTAACACACCTAAAATGTTAGGAACTTGGTAATCTTCCACTGTAAGCTGACTTCTTAGTATTCGGCTAAATGCCGGCTAATATCAACTGCCTTAGTTTAACGATGTCCAAACCGGAACTAACTAATAGTTCTACTGAACTCCAATAGAACTCTAAAGAACTCTTTAGAACTTCTAAGAACTCCTATGAACTTTCCAAGAACTTCTCGAGTTAACTTGTTAACCCTTATTAATATAGGAGGGACAGTGCATTATCTGTTACTCCACTCGCACATTCAACTGCTCAGGCTCGACGTTGCTTAACTTTGGTGATCGTACGGGATACAGTGTTTCAACGTAAAATAGCCGTAAGCTCCATTTGATTTATCCCTAGGCTTCATGGCTATAATATGTACAATATAAGATATGTGAATGATATTATGTTGATAGCAAACTCAGAAGGAAACTATAGAAACTCTTCAAGAATGTAGCAAAAGAAACTTAAAATAAAAAAATAAAATGTCTGGCAAAAGAGCCGGCCAAGAGAGCGAGATTGGAGTCATCAGAACGTAAACCAGATACCTTTTAAAAACAAAGTATTAAGACGTAGAAATTGTTCATTTACCCTAGAATACTAACCATGTCTATATAATACCCAGCACAAACATTTATATTTTTAATTACCATTTTCAGTACCTGATTTTCTTACGTAAAGAATATGTTTTTCAGTTTCTGTTAAGTTTGAACCCGAAATACAAATTTCCTGCAAGTAAAATATTTCAAATAAAGATTTATATTTAACTTGCAGTATAGCCCGGCGCTGCTAGGGTGTAATGAAAGCTTTAAAACTAATCCATGGTCTTGGAGCTCAGACTCTTTGGACGTTGGCACGAAAGACTAAAAAGCAATAGTTGTTTCCAGTTAAAGCGAAACCGTAGATTGAAAGAAAAATTAGTGGATGTAAGTCAAATTTTGATTTCCTGGTATCGGTATCAAATTGCCTGCACTATTGTAAAAACTGCAACTTTGAAACTTCTGAATATCGTTTCTTATGTCTTTGTCTATGAGTGTATCAAATTTGATTAAAATCAGACCACTCCTCCTATAACCCGATTTTTTCGATTATCGATTTTCGATATTTATCGTGGGTACCTCGACATAAAACCTAGCGAAGAAGACTCTCAGACGCTTATAGTACAACTGTGTAAATTTTCAAGAAAATCGGTTCAGCCGTTTCGGAGTCTATAGGTAACGGACACACACACACACACACACACACAGCCAAAGTTCCATTTATAAATAAGTTTAGATAGATATTTATTTTGATATTTTCAAAATCGGTTATGATTACACATGGTTACTAGTGATGTAACTTTAATAGATGGTTAGTGTTCTAGGGTTAAAAAAAAGAAAATATTTCAGAATTGCTATGGCATACTTGTCCTGTGGTATGGCAATGGATGCTTGATAGTTAAATAGACCGGAATCGAAATGACTGTCGTTTACAGCAAATGAGAATTGTAAAAGTTCTAAAGGAAATGGCAATTAGATTGATGATTATACTTCATACAAGAACAATTTCAATGTCGTATTCCATTCGTATTTCATTGGTGCAAATATAATTTCTACTTGAGCAGCTTCTTCTCACGAACCGCCAATGTTTCAAGCATAACGCGTTCAAATCTAGGGTTATCCTTTATATTCTGTATATACCCGCATAATCTATGCCTCTTACTCTATAACCCTCTACCACGAGTGGCTCGCAGGACGATACAGAGTGAGCATCATTGTGAAAAAAAACTTGAAGGTTGCTAAAGCTTCGAAAAAAGATCAATGAGAATATTAGTGATCAAGTTTCCAGAAAATTAAAGATTTTGTTTAAAAAAAATCTACGAAATGTTGCATTCATTTAATATTTGAAAAAGTTATAAACAGAAGGAATTGTCACAAGGTAATCCATAATTCCGGCTTTCTGCCATCTAAGCTTCGCTTAGTAAATAGCTATAAACAGAAGGAAGATGTTTTATGAGACTGAACAGACACAGATGCAAATTAGTGATAATTTAATTTAGGTCCGCTTTCATCGAAGCTGTTTATGAAGGGAAGATTGTCAATCAATGATAAGAGCTTTCTAAGACATGTCAGTGTCCTTATTTTGCTACTCTTGAAAAAAGTCCTTGTTCTATTCAAGTAACGAGACTTTCGAGACAACAAATGTGTGTTTTGTCCTTATATCGTAATTTGACGTCCATAAAATGTGTCAACAAAAATTACGGCCAGAATTACTGGCAGAAATATTGAACTGACGAAGGCGGCGTTCATTTTTCTTTATATAACAATTTCACTAAGCTGAGCTGTATCGGATAAAGATTCGGGGTTTGTGAAGCCTAGAGTGGGTGAAAGCTTGTACTTCTCGCCTGTGAGTTGAAGCTGTTAGCCATCGAACAATATTGTGCTCAACCTGTTTCAACACATACTCATACATTTATTCACTACGGCAGAAAGGCTTTACATTCTGCCCTGGAATAGTAAAATTTGCATGTAAAAGATATTATATAGATAAGTTCAAAAATTTCAACTATGAATCCGATATTCTATTTTTACAACCTAAGACTAAACTATCGCCCGGTTCACACTCCACCCACATCTATTGAACAGGTGAAAAGGTTCATCCCTTGTTTCCTGTTTAGAATGCGGTTTCCGGTTTTCTCTTTTCTAATCTTCTCACTCTTATGTAGCCCCCTGCACATCAGTGGCATTACCGCCTTGCTTGGAGTGATATGATTAAAAAAAATAAAATAAACATTCTTAAAGTTTTTCCTTTTATTTACTAGAAAGTAAGAAGACCCAAAGGAACGTTCGCTTTTTTGTTTTGTTTTTGCTTTTTAGAAAAAATTAAGAAAAATGGACTTTCATCAATTTAATGTTAGAACTAGAGTGTTTTTAAGTGCTTATATATATGCTGTATCCAATCATGGCTCTCCACAATTTTCTCTTTCTTGTAGTTTTTAGTAGACCTTTTGTCCTTTCGCTATCTCTTCTAATCCCTGTCTTGCCAACTGTTTAAACAAATTCGTTAGGTTGTTTGTTGGTTAGGTAAGTTTATCGCTCCTTTCATTTATACCTGTAAGCGTCAAACTTTGTAAGCACCCTTTTCTCATGATGTGCCTGAGAATTTCAGCTATCACATTCTGATGTTAGGTGTCAGTCATTTAAGTGCCATACGTGATACACGCTTTGGGCGATCATGTCTCGAAAGACTGGACAGATTATTTTACCATATATATATATATAGGAAAAACTACTAAAAAGTTGTAAGTTTAAAAATATAATTTTTTGAAAGTATTTATTTATTTCTATTATTATATTTGATATTTCAGACCGTCCTCGGCCTTTCATCAGAAACAAATGATTTTAAAATTTAAATTAGAAACGTCCGTCGCGAGTAGCGTTCGTCCGAGAGATTGTTTACATCACGTGACACAGAAAGCGACAGATGTTTTTTAATATTTGTAAACTTAAATCTATCTTTAATAAGACTTATAAATTTTGTTTTAGAGAAAAAGTTTTTTTAAATGTATCTAAAAAATGTTTAACTATTGAAATATTTATAAAGATTCAAAACACCTAAGTCCCTATTTAACTCTAGCCTGTATGTATTTAATTTTAAAATCCAGTATTTTCCTTTCTTTCTGTGTGAGGGTGTAGAATTATAATCGGAGTCTATTAGTAAACATTTGCAGTTTTCTAATGTGTGTGCTGATTGATTGAAGTGTTGGGCTATGGGGGAATATATATATATATATATATATATATATATATATAGTCATCCGCAGACAAATCTGTTTCACTGTATCACAGCTCATCAGTACGGTTAGACAGCCGATTGCTTTTAGCCAGGATTGAAACCCGATTGAATTGACGTCAGTCGGCAATTCTACCTCTCAGTTAGGGGGGCTCGGTAAAAGAAGGCGGATTTTAGCGTGTTATATACAATGCAAACATACCCCAGTAGCTGAGAGTGTTCAAATTCATTACTGTATGAAATATACGTAGATGCTTGAGTAGCTACTGTTTTTTTTTAAATCTACTATTCCTCCATATATATATATATATATATATATATATATATATATATATATATATATATATATATTCCATTTTTAAACGAGTAATTTCGCTACCCAGCTTTATATCATGAGTGGTGTCTTCAGGCGATTTTTAATAACTGATTTTACCGTTTACCCTTTTATCTTTTTAAGAACACTCTTGTAAAGGCATTTTATTTGAACGTTCACGTGGCAGGAAATTTAGAACGCGCAATTTTTAAATTAAAAACGGATTATGGCGTTTTCATCCATGGTTGTATGAAGCTAAGAGGTAATTCTTTGTGTGGAAACCTGGTAGAAACCTGGGTAGCAAAATAATTAGTTTAAAAATATTCAAAATTTTTACAATATAATTGTATCGAACACGTTTTAATGCAAATGTGTACTGGTCTAAACCTATTACGACAAAAACCTAAGTATTAAACAATCCAATCAATCAATATATATATATATATGGCATTCTATTGACCTTGATAATCGCTGAAGTATGAAAATTAAGTGCAAACTTGTTTTTACTTTGTTATAATAACTTAGGCACTGGGTAATGTTGCTTACTTTTTAGGAAGGTGTCTGCCTTTTGTTCGCTTTTCTTAATATGTTTAACTTATCGTTAATATACAGACTTTCTTCATTTTTGCATTAGCTATATTTGATTTTTTTTTCTTTTGGGATCAAGTAGAGAAGCTTTGGGTTTTTGTGCTACAGCCCCCCACATATTTATGTGTGTGTGTGTGTGTGTGTGTGTGTGTGTGTGTGTGTGTATTAGGAAAAATCCTGAAGAGTAGCGAAATGGTTTTAAGAACCGACATATTTAATCTATTTGTTTCAACGTTATTTTTAATCGATACTCATATTTGAGAAGATATTCTGTTTTTTTTTAAATAACAGTATATTTATATATTTATTTCTACCGGCCTGATTATTTACGATAATCTTTTTTACGACAATGTGTATCATTTAGCAGGATTCATATCTGCGACCCCTATCAACATAAGAGAACCCACCAATCGATCTGGTGCGTCTTAGACAACTCGACTCTACAGTCTAATCGAAATCAAATCCTACCGGATGACACATATTTTCGTAACAAAACTTATTGTAAAAGCTGAAGCCGGTAGAAATAAATATATAAATATACTGTTTGATTAAAAACAGAATATCTACTCAAACACGAGTATCGGTTAGAAATCATGTTCAAAAAAATAAATTATATATATATATATATATATATATATATATATATATATACTGTTATAGCCAGTATAACTTTTAAAGTAAAAATAGGCTTTTGATTAAAAAAAGAAATAAAATAAAAACGATGGTGTGTGTGTGTGTGTGTCTGTCTGTCTGTCTGTCTGTGGGTGTGTGTATGTGTGTGTATGTGTGTGTGTGTTGCTTAAAAAAGAAAATATAATGTGTGATTTTTTCCTTGGCCTAACAACACAACAAATTCTGTTTGAGTGGATTCGAGAACTTTGCGTTATTTTATGTGTACACAAGCACATGCTCACACACACACACACACAAACATACACACACACACAAACACACACACACACACATATGCAGACATGCACGTATACACTCATGTGCAAATTGATTGAAACATCCGTTTTAATTTACTTTCTTTCACCATGTGATTTGTTTTAGACTCACTGGAGTGACAGGGTGTAATCGATTTCTATTTTTTCTCAGATTTGCTCGTCTTCAGTGATGTGCATTTATATGAATCTATTTTCGAGGTATATGATTAAATTTATTTGGCTTGAAAAATATTGTGTTATCTGTGATCGCATCAGATTTTTATCACGCCCAGACACAGTCTCGACTGTTGATTAATTGTGCTACGGTTATTGTCTGCAAATGAAAAGTGTAATACTGCACGAACACGCTGGTAATCTTTACCAGTGTGCTTGTACAGTATTACAGAGATCACTGATATAGTTGTCAGTGGTGCCATGAAGGCGAAGAAACAAACTGGATCCATCATTATAAAACGAGAAAGAAAATGTGGTCGGAAGAGAAAACCAACGCAAGGAATCGAAGAAAGTAAGAGAAATCCTACGAAGACATTATTCGTTTTATTTCAATTATTTCTTTTTAATCATTTCACCCCGAGCAAGGCATTCCACTGCCACTATTGCGCAGAAAGAGGAAAGTGATGAGAAAGAGTAGTTAGATATACGAAATGTCAGAAGGAGGGTGATAGACGGGTAAGGATACCGAGGATGAGGGTTGGGTAGATGGGAAGAGTGTTTGAGAGAATGGATGCGAATTAGTGTGTTAGGAGGTGTCTATTGACCTTACATTTAAACTCCTGGAGATTGTGGCTGTCGGGGAAGCAAGTATGTGGAAGGGAATTCCACAGGCGGGAAGTGCGAGAAAAGAAGCTGTTGGAGTAGAAATTGCGGTTACATCTTATCTGTTTCACTGTAAAAGGCCACGTCATGCTGGTGAGAGAGTGACTGCAGCCGGTCTGCCAAGTCGGTATCGATATCATTACAGATTCTCCGTTGTATTTTGTCAAGAACCCCGAGGAGAATAGCAGGGGCACCCGACCAGATGTGGCAGCAGTATTCAATACATGGGCGGATGGTAGATTTATATATGTGCAGGATAGATTCAGACGGGAAGAACTTCTGAGCCCTACACAGAGAACCGACTTTCATAGCAGCGGATTTAGCAATGGATTCAATATTTGACCGAGTTTAATATAACCATTAAAATAATACATGAACTTTTTCCTCAGTTAGGACAATCCCTACCCTTGTTTAAGCCATAAAATCATAAATCTCAGGACAAGAACATTCTATTAAACCCAAAAATAAATAATTATCGGATTTTATAGAACTTATAAAATAGAATATAGAACGAAAATTATTTGCTAATAAATATAATTTTTTCTAAAGATCTTATAGTTTTTGCAGAAGTATTTTTACGTCTGCCACTGTATTAAAACGTAAATGCACACACATATATTCACAGTTTGCATGAAATTAAATTGTTCATTCGTGTAGTCAAAGCTAATTTCATTTTTCTGTCACCTGTCACACTACGAAAAAAAAGAGAATGAGCCAAAATGAGTCACACTTTAAAGCAATATCCATGAATCCCACTTTAAAGCAATATTCATGAATCCCTTGCTTGAATTGAGTAAATGTTGTATTTTGAAATGAACCAACTATTTAGATTTAAAATTTACTCCACTTGCCGTCAGCAAAGCGACAGCTATGGAACTAGTAAAAAGAAGAAGCTACTTTATTTTATTTTTCATGTGTTAGTGTATTTAATATTTTCTAAGGCATCGTATTGTTTCTGAAAATGAAATAAAAATATTCTTCAGGTTTTAAATGCAAAGTAAATGATGAGCTAACGTTTACCCAGACATCGCCGAGCTTAATTCCATAATACCGTAATGTTAAATGTAATTGGAATGCAGAGCTTATGTGTCCCGAAATATGGTATTTCCCAGATTTTTTTCAAAAATTGCTTTTCTTTTGGTACAATTTCCAAACTCTTTTCTTTTTTTGTTCCGGGAATTTAATATGAAACCATTCTTCTCGCTCTTGTTTGCAGTCATCTTTGTATCAGACCTCAATTCGGTTTTTTTCATTCATTTCCGATTTTCTTACCCTGAGTAAACAACCTATGTATCAGCGAAAATTCTATTTAAACTGTTCCTTGGATATTGATAACCTGGTTGTGTAACCCATGGAGTGAATGCTTTTTATACGAGCCAATCAATGCCTCTTTCTGTTGATATAAATAACACAGAAAAAGATTTTAAAAACAAAAAAGAATGTAAAATCACTTTCTTTTGTTTTTCATGTCTTCTACTCCGTTACAAATGTTATCGTTTATACACAGAACACAGATTTGGTATCGATATATAAGAACTTTTTAACGAGAAGAACAAGAAGTGAATTGCTGAAAAAAGTAATCAGTCAGGTAGAGACACGGCATGAATGCTGACTCACTAATAGTTTAAAACAAGGCTGAAATGAAGAATCAAATTCTTCTTATTCTTCATGTGCCATACCTCTTCAGGATGTAGACGATCTTAGCGTTACACTTCACTCTGTCTCTTGTCACTCTCATCTATTTGCTCAAGCCTATCAAATATGTTTCTGCTGCTTTCCACTGACACACTTTCCTTCTATCCGTCCTGTTAGTATTAGATTCTCCAAGCCCTTCTTCCTCATTACGTGTTCCAGGTACTTAATCTCTCTCTTTATGATGTTAAGTTTAAGTTATTAGTAAAACAAAAATTACAAAATGCGCAGTTATTTATTATTCACAGCAATAAAAAGCCGCTGTGTTTTCAACCCTTTCTCAAAAGTTTTCTAATTTAGAATATTTTAGCGAAAATAATTATGACAAAATGGGAAAGTATTCGTGTGGCGTTTTTCGTCATTTAAGACTTCATTGAACAAAGTTTATGTTTATATGATGCTATTACATATTCGTACGAAGGATTAGCGCTGGAAATATTAAATTTAATGATTTTCTACTTTTTATAATTAGTTCGTGTTTTTATCAATTTTTATTAAATATCTTATATTGATCTCTCTCTCTCTCTCTCTCTCTGTGTGTGTGTGTGTGTGTGTGTGTGTGTGTGTGTGTGTATTAGGGAAAATCCTGAAGAGTAGCGAAATATTTAATCTATTTGTTTCAACATTATTTTTAATCGATACTCATATTTGAACCACTAACCCAGTCGTAGTTCCGCCGAAGGGTAGAATCACGACTGGGGAAAAATAGACAGACATTTTTTGGCCTGGCTATATGGCCGGGAAGACCCACAATAAATAGACCTTGTGTCACATCTAGCCTTGCGTGGGAAGGTTGGTAAATACAGCATACGTCACTAGACGGATCTATGACACTGTCAGCTCTCTGCCTTCGGGTGGAGGGCGCTCTCTGCTCGGAAGCAGAGAGCAATAACCCAGTTGTGGTTCCGCCGAAGGGTAGAAGCACGACTGGAAAATATTAGACAGACATTTTTTGGCCGGGCCATATAGCCCGGAAAGCCCAGGTATAAACTGACCATGTGTCATATGTTGCCCTTACTGGGAGGGACAGCTAAATAATGCATACGTCAGTATACGTCATAGGCGGAGACATTTACTACGTGATTGTTCTTCCGGTTACTATTCGTTGATTGTTCTTGTACGTCTATTGGTTTATTGTATTGTTGTATAATAAATCTCTTCTAATCTATCTTCAGTGTTAAGTATTATTCTTACACTATTCTATTCTCTGATATTCCTTCCCGGGATATATCAGATTGGCAACGAAGATTTGGCAGTTACGTGAGGTTCGCCAAAATATCAGATTGACGGCGAAGATTTGGCAGTAACGTGGGGCTCGCCAATATATCAGATTGACGACGAAGATTTGGCAGTTACGTGGGGCTTGCCAATATATCAGATTGACGACGAAGATTTGGCAATTACGTGGTGCTTGCCAAAATATCAGATTGACGACGAAGATTTGGCAGTTACGTGGGGCTTGCCAATATATCAGATTGACGACGAAGATTTGGCAATTACGTGGTGCTTGCCAAAATATCAGATTGACGGCGAAGATTTGGCAGTAACGTGGGGCTCGCCAATATATCAGATTGACGACGAAGATTTGGCAGTTACGTGGGGTTCGCCAATATATCAGGTTGACGACGAAGATTTGGTAGTTACGTGGGGCTTGCCAAAATATCAGATTGACGACGAAGATTTGGCAGTTACGTGGGGCTTGCCAAAATATCAGATTGACGACGAAGATTTGGCAGTTACGTGGGGTTCGCCAATATATCAGGTTGACGACGAAGATTTGGTAGTTACGTGGGGCTTGCCAAAATATCAGATTGACGACGAAGATTTGGCAGTTACGTGGGGTTTGCCAAAATATCAGATTGGTAAAAAAGATTCGATATTTACGCAAAGCTCGCCAAATATCAGTTTGGTGACCAAGATTTGGAAAAAGAATGCAGTTACTTCTAGCTATATATCAGATTGACGACGTAAATTTGGAAAGGTTGATGCGAAAAGAAAAATAAGTTATGGTAAGAAGCAGTTTTTACCTCCTCATAAAGAAAACTACGTTCATTGTTCTTGCCGAAGTGTATAACTTATTGGTCAGCTTTACATATAAAAAATATGGAACAATTATCTGAATTTGCAAAGACGCTGGGAGGAGCAGTCCAACAGTTAATGCAACAACAACAACAAATATTAAAGCAACAGGAAAGTCAACAAAAGCTACAAACGGATCTCGAACAACAAATGATACTTTAACCAGCAGTTTTGAAAAAAATGGTATTAAAACAGGGCGAACCGAAGGAAGGTTCTAGAGTCTCTCTGCAGAGGGTATTTCAAACTCTCTTACAGAATTTGTATATAATCCTGAAGAAGGAATTACTTTTCCTTCTTACTATAAAAGGTACGAAACGATTTTTTCGAGACGGTGCAAAGCATGGACCGACGAGAAAAAATAATGCTTCTATAACAAACGATAGGAACGCAGGAGAATATGAAAATACAAACTTTATTTTACCGAAAAAAACTGAAGACATTTCGTTCGAGGAAACGGTCGAAATTTTGTCGAAAATGTTTGGAGAAAGGGAAAGGTTGTTCGATACACAATATAGGTATTTAAATATCGTAAAAGAAGAACATGAAGACTTTGTTACGTACGCTGGAAAAGTTAACTCACAATTCGAACGGGTTAAATTTAAAGATATCAAAGAAGACATGTTTAAATGTTTAATCTTTGTACAAGGGTTAACGGCACCGAAAGATAAGGAAGTACGTTCTAAGATTCTCACAATGTTGGATCAGAATGCAGAAATAACGCTACAGAAAGTATCGGAAGAATGCCAAAAATTGATAAACATTAGAAGAGGTAATGTTTGTATTAAAGAAAAAAGCGTTGCTCGAATTCATAAAATTAAGCAACAGGCCTACGAAAAGGGAAAACCATACTGCGAAGCATGTGGCAAAACTAATCACGTCACAAGTAAATGTTATTTTAGAGTTAAAATATGCTTTGAATGTGCGAAGAAGAGGCACAAAGCAGTGATGTGTAGGAAAGTAAGGGACCGAAAGTCCAAAAGGTTAAATACTGTGGTAATGAAGAAAGTCACAAAGGATTGCGGTACTAGAAAGTACGTGGACATAAAAATAAATAGACGAAATTTCACTTGTTTACTGGATACCGAAAGTGATATCTCTACAGTAGATGAATATACCTGGGGAAAAATAGGCCGACCAGAGTTACAGAAAACTAAAAAGATTGCAAGAGGCATTTCAGGTAATAAATTAAAATTCAAATGTGAATTCCTCGCGAAAGTAGCATTTGACGGCAAAGTACACAAGACTAAATCTGTGATTTTAGGAAAGAATACAAATCTATTTGATATAGATTTAATCGTGTTATTTAATTTAAGGGAAAAGCCCATGAATATGTTTTGCAGAAGGATAAATGCGTCAAATGTAGGAAAGTGGAAGCAGACTGAAAAATTCGTAAAAGACTTAAAAAATGAGCTCACGGAAGTATTTTCGGAGGAACTGGGTTGCTGTACGCAAACTGAAGTGAAGTTTGAAATAAAGGACAGCATAAAACCAGTGTTCAAACCGACAAGGAAAGTTCCCTTTGCATCATTAGAGGCGATAGACAAAGAATTGCAAAGATTGGAGAAGAATGGAGTTATTGAAAAAGTAGATTATTCGGACTGGGCATCGCGAACGGTCTATGTAAAGAAGAATAACAAAATAAGAGTGTGTGCAGATTTTTTTCGACCGGAGTAAACGAATGTTTAAAAGATCACAAGTATCCACTCTCCACACCAGAGGAGATATTTTCAAAGTTAAATGGAGGAAAGAGCTTTTCAAAGATAGATCTATCAGAAGCATATCTACAAGTTAAGGTCGAGGAAAAATGTTCAAAGTATTTGATAATAAAAACACATAGAGGATTATACAGATTGAAACGTCTACCATTTGGGTTGAAGATAACACCTAGTGCATTAAAACAAATCTTGACTATGCAATGGCGTACTTAGACGACATTTTGATTAAAAGCGAAAGTATGGAAGAGCATAAAACGCATGTCCGCAAAGTGTTTAAGCGAATTAGGAATTATGGGTTCAAAGTAGAACCTGAAAAATGCATGTTTTGCTTGGACAAGATTGAGTATTTAGCCCAAATTATCGATCGCAAAGGTAGAAAACCTAATCCAAACAGAACTGAAGCAATTAAAATATGCCTATTCCAGATAATGTAACTAAGTTAGTCATTTCTCTACTAATCTATCTTCAGTGTTAAGTATTATTCTTACACTATTCTTTATTCTTACACTATTCTTTATTCTTACACTATTCTTTGTTCTTACACTATTCTTTATTCTTACACTATTCTTTGTTCTTACACTATTCTTTATTCTTACACTATTCTTTGTTCTTACACTATTCTTTGTTCTTACACTATTCTTTATTCTTACACTATTCTTTATTCTTACACTATTCTTTATTCTTACACTATTCTTTGTTCTTACACTATTCTTTATTCTTACACTATTCTTTGTTCTTACACTATTCTTTGTTCTTACACTATTCTTTTCCCTGATATTCCTTCCCGGGATATATCAGTTCTCAAGAAAAATTATTGTAGAGAGATTTTTTTCAACTGAACGTCTCCCGTTAATTTTTATCTGATTCTCTACAGATTAACTTTGTTAGATCATCTCATTCAGAATCCCAAGTAAAGGAAAACGCCTATTGAATTATACAAAAACATCTGAAGTATACAAAAACACTGAGTTATTCAAATCGCAAGAAAGATTTAATTCATTCACCGTTTCTCTCACTAAAATGAATGGCGTTCAGGTTCAGCACCAGACAACAGCAATTTCTTGCAAGCCCAGTTATGCCAGTATTTTTAACTCTCATTTAGGTATCATAGCTTGCTTGCTTAAATTCGATGGCTTATTAAATGCTACGTTCAAATCTTTTCAGACTGGTTCTTGTTTGTTTAGTATTTATCTCGGTCAGATGGGAGAGTGCTTTCGAACAACGGTTACTGAAAGCCACCTTCTACAATGCAAAACATTTAAAATAGCCCTCAAAGGTTTGTACAAACTGTACAAACCAATCAATACTTTTTAAAAGCTATTTTCTCAGTTCAGTCACAAACATTTAGAAAAATTAATGAATTGGAGAGACGAGAAATAAAATAAACGTATGCCGTTTTTCTGAAGATATTTCACACAAAATGTGAAAAGGTTGATTATTTTAAAAATAAAATAGTACTGTTAAAATTGTGGGAGGAAAAATTTTTCCTTGCATTAATTTCTAAGTATGTGTAAAAACATAAAATACTTTCAATTTATTTTTAATTGTTGGTTTTGACGAATAATACAAAAAATGCTAGCTTGAGGTTTATTTCAGTATAGCGTAAGATCTACCTTCCATTTTGACTATAGTGTGAGGTCTATCACAGCATCAAACTCTAACATAATATTGTGTGTTTATACATATTTACTTAAAACTCATATTAATATTTATATATCTGTATACTATTTATATTTAAGATAATGTAAAAATAAACACGCTATAAAATACAATAATATGTTTATTTAAATGATAAACACTTCGTAATCTTCTAGAAATGGCATTGGAGTTTTTTCATCATCTTCCAGCAAAAATAATGTTTGAAACAGCTGACTACCAACACCTCACATTTTCTTGTGAAACATCGTCATCGCATCTAATCTCGATCGCTCAGTTGTCTGTTATGATAGACACTTAAGGGTAAGGATACGGTAGACGTCTTTGCTGCACCTGGGAAGATGATATATTGAGGTAACCTTTACGCTATAGTAGCACCTTTTAGAAATTTTCTCTAACTCTATGCAAATATATTATCTAAAGTTTGATATATTTGAAACAGCCAATAGAAATACTGAAACAAAATTCATCGGAATAGATTTCAACGCTTTACTTGCGTGCATTGTATCAGTTATTGAACCTTTGATCACAAGAATCACGTAGAGTGACTTGACGCCGTACAATTATGTTTCACTTGTGGTATGAAACTATAAACCTGGTGCCAAAAAGTTATTTGTGGTGATAAAATAAGCACATTTCATCTCATCTTTCACTCGAAACCATCCATAAATATTTTTCCGCACCAAACTCTTTGTAACACCAGAAATGAACTGAAGGCAAGGATTATGGCAGCTTTCACCAACTTATTCATTCATTTTGTAATATGGGTGCAATGGAGAAATTGTCAAAATTACGCAAAGATGAAAATAAGACTGACATCTAATTTTACCAGATATATTTACCAAAATCCTACGAAAATATTTTAAATTCTAAAGAGTAGATTTATACAATAAAATGGCCATTGCCTGCAACTACAACCTCCAAACAACTTGGGATTCTTCTGCACCTCTTCTAAGCGAACTTTTTATTTAAGTTGGTGAATGCTTCCATAATCCTTGCTTTCTGTACGTATTTAGTGCTGCAAACAGTTTTGCTAATCCTTCGCTCAAATGTGCCTCTCACATCAAGGGGTTGCAATGTGGAGAGTTAGGTGAGTAAATGTAAGGGGTGGATATGTTGTAGAAATTTTCTTACAGTTATGACTGGTTTTCTTGCTGGTGTGGTATGGAGCAGAGTCTTCTTGCCAGACACATTGTTATAAGTCGGTTTCTATCGATTATAGTGTGAAGTCTTGCTTAGACACTTGCGGTCATGTCTATAAGAAATACCCTTAAAACTGGCTCCAACGATTTATATTCTTTCTGTAAAAATACAAAAATGCGGCACGAGGCCAAAAAAGGGTTGTGAAAAAGGATGGTCTGTCTTATAACTAAAATTAGCTAGACACAAAAACTAAATCAAACATACCACATTATTCCTTACGTCAAAAGAAAACTTTCTTACCATTCATGCAAAATCCACCATCATACCTCAGAATATCCATGAAGTTCTAACTCGTCCCTATATGTACAATTCTTGTCTGTGGGTGGATGGAAATAAAAGAAGAATTTCAAAATCTAAATCACAATGTGTATTTACAATATAATAAACTATTTAGAAGAAACTAAAAAATTGTCTGAGTAATAAATACCCCAGACAATCCTTAATAGTGACAGACACATCAGTTAACAGAACGAAATCTGTTCGAAAATTTAATAATATAAAACACTTATTCGTCCAACCATTCACTCAAACACACACATCTAAACACAACAAATACGAATAATACATCTGAAATACGAATGAACTCCCACATCCACCAGAGAACTAACATCTCTGGACACCTGGCGGAGGAGAATGGAGGCAAAAATAAGTGAATAAGTGAAAGAGGAAATTAAAGGCAATAAACAACCCTCAACCAACTAAATTTTGGAATTGGCTGCAAATGTTCAATCCTGTTAGAGGGATATCCTAATGCATCAAAATGCCACGCAAAAATAGCCTTTCTTAATCAATACAGATGCGCAAGGCTCACCCAACTTTTGCACTTTCCTTCCTAATTCTGTCTTCAGCTGATGCTTAAAGAACAAGATAAGTTGAGAACAATTGGACTCCTCGACCTCATTGTTACGTGCCGTTCAAGCAAAAGAACAAAGAGTTCGGCCTTCGTCAATGGTTGTACCATATTGCTTCACACAGAATGAGCCCCGAGTACGAGATACCTTCCACTCGACATGCCCGCTTTAAGGAATTATTCGTCGGAGACCACAGAAGATCTGCTACCTCGGCCTTCTTCCGCACCTCCAACAAACTCATTTGCAGGGGATCGTGACCGAACATTACACCAAATATCTTGATCTGTCTTGTCTCGGCTCTGCTCGGCTCTGCTCTGCTCTGCTCTGCACAAGAACAAACACGTCATCAGCAGAGGCGAGATACCAGGCCGAGAAAGAACCACTGGGTAGGCAAATTTCTCGTAGAACCGGATTCGTTTTTAACGTGCAAGAACGTAAAGCAAAGGCGAAAGTGGACAACCTTGACGATGAGGCAAGACAATACAAAAAGTCTACGAACGATTCCCATTCACGGCTACCAGCGCACCGGAAGAGGCATCCATAAGTCGGATCCAAATGCGAATATACAGCTCCAAACCGGCGGCCAAATGGTCAACACTATCGAATGCCTTGGATTCATGTAAAATGACCAGCGCGGCTTCACTTTCGACTTGCACGATGATCAATCGTACAATATGAAGGTTGTCCTGAATAGTTTTGCTCTTCACAACACAAGTCCTTTCGGAACCAATCAAACTAGAAATTACATCTTGCAAACGGACGGCTAATCTCTCGGCTAAAATCTGTTTTTAACATCTCATCGCCAATGTTCTTTTCATGCATAGCAACTTGATCACACCGCCTGCTTCATTCTGTTGTTGTAAATAGATTCCAGCAAAGGAATATGGACAAGCAACTGTATCAGCTACAGATTGTAGGGTAACTATCTAATCCTAGAGATTTGTCCTGTTCACTCCGTTAGCGCTTCCCAGATATCCGACTCTGTAATAGGACCTCTCACACAGCCGCCTTGAGATAGAAAAATTGGCTAAATAAGTATTGAACAGGCTAGTGCCCATACCAGGATATCTTGTGAAAAGATCAAGAAAGTAGTCATGAAAAGTCTCACAGATGCCCACTTTTGTAGTCATGATCCGTTTATCTGGCAGTGTGACCCACACGATATGTCGATGGGTCGCTTTCCTAAATCCCTCTGCACGCAGGTCAGCTGCCATATTCGTCTCCTCATAAGATATTCTTTTTAACTTTGCAGTAACTACCAGATCTTGATCTTTATTGATAAGAAAGGGGCAAGCTCTTCCCTAGCTAAAGATACCACGCCACTATCATGGGATATAATTAACTTTTTTTTTCTTTTTTCTTTACTGCTGTTTGCGCTGCTTATTTAACTAGATTGAGTATACGACCATAATCAGCAGCAAACGATGTAGTTTTGTATTTTAATTTGTCTAGTTTGTATATTGTTGTGGGATGTTCTCTTTTGTATGAAATAATGGACTTGACTGGGTGTACATATAATCCTGCCTATAGTGAGAACGGAAGTTGGTGAGAGTTTAGTTTGTTGGATTTAGAATCACAGTTGTATTTGCTCTGAGCTCCACTCAGCTAGAATCAGTTACCCGGACCTACTATTTCACTTCAAGACTGTATATATTTATTTCTACTGATAGTATTCCTAAATAGACTAAACCGCGTTCCAGTTTGTATATCACGTTCAATATAACTTACATGTTCTATCTCCGTATCTGTTTTTGTTGTTTATTATTTTGTGCGGTTCCTCAACCGGATCCACAACATCAATAAGTTTCATTTTGTCTGTAAATCGTACTAATACGTTCAACGAATTCTTAGTGTTAGTACATCAAAAACATCAAACAATACTTTCATATCTTCGGCCATTCATTCGGGTTTTTTTTTTCAGTAAACGCTTTCTTTAATGTCTGTGTTTCGATTTCTTTCTTTTTACCATATATATCATTTTTCCAACATAAAATATTATTACACCGTCTTTCTCTATTCCTTTCTATCTTTATACACTTTAAAAACACTTTTCGCCAATCTTAAAGTTTATTGTCATTTTTGTTATTCGTTCTAATTCTTTTTTGACTGGTAACAACTTGTAGAATACTGATTCAATTTTTCTTGTGAATATCAATCCTTCCTGCGATATGCCGGAAGGTGTATTGAATTTGGCGTTATCCGGTAAAATATTAAGAATTTTTGTAATGCTTCTTCGTTCGCTTTTTGATGACTTGCTGTTTTCAAAGCTCTCTTACACGTACTCACAAGTCGTTCTGCTTGTCTGTTTGACCTTTCGTGATACGGCGGGTTGGCAATATGTTTAATCGATAACCTTTTACAAAAAAGCTTCGAATTCGTCAGCAGTGAATTGTGTACCGATATCCGAGACTATGGTATCTTTGAATGCTATATCTTGCAAACAGTTCGTGTAAAAAATCACCGGGCAATTTATTTTGCACTTACACATTTCAGGTTACTTAGTAACGCTATCAACTACCTCAAGATAATGATATCCGTTTATTGGACCTGTGGTAGGTAATTTAGCTGCTAGAGAACAACCTGGTCAGGCTTTTACTATTTTTTCAACGTCTTGATCTATTGTGGTCTAGTATTTTTAGCTTCTCAAAAATTCCATCTTAAAATTACCGGATGTCTACTATGAAATGCATTTAATATTTTCTTTTGCAATATACTTGGTATTACATCAATACTCCGTCACATAGCGAGTAAAAGTGTGGATTGCGATATTTCTTACTTTTTTTATTTTTTTTATTTCGGCAATAAACATGTTTTCTTTTCTTGATTTTACTTTTATTTTTTTCAGGGTAAATAGTAATTGGTGTAATACTTTACATAATAAATTTTAAATTACTATTTAGCGTTTTAGCGCTGCAATAGCAATGTCTTCAAATGGTTAAGTACATTTTGGTATCAGTCTTGTTAAAACAGCTACGTGTCTTAATATTTTGGCCCATCGTCAAGTCGTAATTTAATAAGATGGTAAATAGTGTTGCAGTCTATTCACTGTATGCACAGGAATTTCTTGTTTTGAAGCATAAATTGATTATAGAGGTATGTTAGACTTTATCTGTGAATAAATTTGTGAAATTCTTTCATTGCAAATACAATTTCTAACACCTGGTAGTAGTTTCTTGCTGCTAGTACAAGCAAACGAAAAGCATATGCGACTGCTTTCATACTAGCGTCGTCACATTTATGTAAACTTACTGCTCTTACTCCATAATCACTAGCACCTGAAATCACTGATTTTTGCTTTTAAGTAGTGTTTTAATGATAAGTTTGACGTTAGTATTTTCTTCATTTCTTAGAACGCTTTCCGACACTTGTAAGTCCAGTTCCAATTTACGCCTTTTTTAAGTAAATTGTTCAGTAAATCTCTCATTCTTCATATTAGGAACACAAATTTGATAGTAATTTTCAAGTCCTAGAAATGCTTGTAACATAGTAACGTCTGTGGGGGAAACATATTCTTAGTTGCACTTGACTTCGACAGACCTGGTTTATGAACATTTTTCAATGATTTGTCCGAGGTACTTAATTTTATGTAAAAACAATTCACAATTTTCCTCACTGGGTTTCAACCCGTACTCTCGTATTTTTTCAAAAACCGTTTTTAGATGCCTGATATATTGTTACTTACATATGCTTTTTTTTAATCATATCACCCCAAGCAAGGCGGTAACGCTACTGACGTGCAGGGGGCTACGTAAGAGTGAAAAGATTGGAAAAGAGAAAGCCGGAAACCACATACTAAACAGGGAACAAGGGATGACCCTCTTTACCTGTTCAATAGAGGTGGGTGGAGTGTGAAACGGGCGATAGTTTAGTCTATCTGCTCCAATTGAAAAAAAAAGAAAAAGGAGTGAAATGATTGGAAAAGAGAAAGCCGGAAACCACATCCTAAACAGGGAACAAGGGATGAGCCTCTTCACCTGTTCATTAGACGTGGGTGGAGTGTGAACCGGGCGATAGTTTATTCTATCTACTCTAATGCTTTTTATCAATATAACATCCAAATAAACAACTGCAAAATCATTATCCGCAAGCATGGTATTCATAGCTTCGTGAAATATGACTGAACCTACTTTTTTTATCAAATGAAAGTCAGTTGAATTCTTTATCTATTTACAGTTTTTAGCTCTGAACGTTCTTCTTTAATCAGTACTTGTAAATACGCTTCATAAAGATCCAGCTCCCCGAAATATTTGCTACTATTTAACTTCGCACAAAATTTCCACTGGACTTTCTAATGGGCAGTTATGGCGTTCTAAACACTTGTTTAACCCTGTCGAAATCAGCACAAACAAGAATGATGTTATGTTTTTGTACATACACTGTTAATCCTGTCCATTTTGAATGATTAATCTTTTTAACTACACCTATTTTTTTAAAGTCTGTCTAACTTTTAGCTTTGTTTTACATATTAACGTCAAACCTTTTTTTCTTGAAATTTCGCTTTGAATTTGGTACACCGATTCAATTCATTCGATAGAACATACGGAAAATATCGTTTCAATTTTTCCTTTGAGTTTTCACTCGGTTTTTGCTTGTTTACTTACGTTTTTGCAATAAACGTTTATAGGCAAATTCCAAAGCTCAAATAATTCCATCTAGTCAGTATCCAATACGTTTTAAGCATTTTCTAACATATAAGCCTTAGCGTTTACACACTCATTACGGAATGAGACATTAGAAGTCATTTCTCCAATAAAAAAGTATTTATCACCTGAGACACTACTCGCGACTTTCGTAGTTCCATTTTGGCTTCACTAATTGTGACATCATAATCAGTGTCCAGTAGCATGTTCACATCCACTTTATAAATTTTCACATTCACATATTTTATTTTCTGCGATTATCATTTCCTTTACAAGGCTGTGTACAATTTCTTTCCTGGGTAACTGTTTCTTGGTGTAGTTTTACAGTGTGACTTTTGTGTTCTACTTTACTACACTTGTAATACTTTGAATTCTTAAAGGGGAAGACGTCTCCTAGATGTATTTTTTCTTATATGAAACATGAATTAATTTTCTTTTCGTTTAGCTTGTTCGTATGTTTATTCTTTGACCTCAGATTCTCCGCCATCACGGCTTAGATTTAGAATTTACTGACCTTAGTCTAAAAATTCTGTCTTGTAACTTTATTTTTTTGTTCAAGTTGCGTTAATATTTTCGCCCCTATTTCCGCATATTTGTCACCGGTAGACTTTGAACGATTATTAAGACATACGAAGTAAATTCGTTTTTTCTTAATCTTTCACACAACTTGTTAACGATTCTAGCATATCTGAGGAAGTTATAATATTTTTCATGTTCTACAAGTGCTAATATCCTTTAAAAAATCTCGCCTTTGTAGTCACTGCATTCCTTTCTAAAAATGTGTTCATATCATCGAAAATACGCAGAAAATGTAATTTTATTATTTGGATTGTATGTAAATTCCGATGTGGTATTTGCAAACGCGTCGGAAGTAAAAGAGCTTTTGTTGCTTTTCCTGCAGATGAAATAACTGCTGTTGATGTTATTAATTTTTTCAAACCTGAGATAGTATTTCCTCTATCCTTTGAAAATATATTTTCTTTTTCGTTTCTCTTTGTTTTCCTACACAACAAAAAGAAAAATTTAAACCAACGTGGTTACAAATTTCCGTCGTCTTATTTTATTCTGTGCGGCAAAACAACAAGTATTTTCCTACTTCTTATTACACAATATGAGTTTCGATATTCTCAAAACTCCAGTTAGAAATTTACTCTGTCCTTATCGGTTGTAATATAAAATCTGGCTGAGGCACTCGCTGTAATGTTTGCAAGAAATAGTCTGACCCAGGCCAGCACTAACTCCCAATAAAATTGTAGGCCTCAGTGTTGAATTTGTCACTCTGAATGGTAATGGAGGCATGACGTGGCCTTCCCTTAGAATACCAAGCAATCGACTACACATACCAGCCAACACTTTCAAAATCCTCTGCACTGTAGTCAAATTGAAGCCCTAATACTTTGAAATGTTTGCATTGAAACTTCATACGCAAATTCCAAGTAGTACAGCAAGCCGTTTCTACATTTCTGTCGGAGTGAATTGCGCCATTTTGTTTTTTTCTAATAGACGGTGCCTAACTGACATAATTAGAAATATAAAATTGTGACAGTTTATCCATCGCACTAAATATATATTTACGCTCTCACACCCTGATTGAGCACTCTAGAAGAATGGTAGACTTTGAAAAACAGTACCCACTCTGGCATCTACGCATCGTTCATTCAGCAATAAATTAGAACACTCTCAGCTATTGGGCGTATATAATGATAATATACACGCTACAAAGTCTGCCTCCTTCCACCGAGCGCCCGTAACTCAGAGGTAGAATCGCCGACTGACGCCAATTCAGTCGGTTTTCAATCCTGGGTAAAAAGCAATAGTTCTTTTTCATGCATAGCAACTTCATCACACTGCCTGCTTCATTCTGTTTTCAACCTCTTTCTGAGGTCATCTTCAGGAGTTATGGCAAGAAATGTAACCGAAAAATTGTGTTGCTAAAAATTACTGTAATTTTTTCTGCTTCAAATATAACGGTTGACAAATTGCTAGCATTCATGAGAACGTGAAAATTATGCAAAATGGATTTTTTTATGTCTTGTAATACCATGGTCATGCACGTGTTAAAGCATGGAAAAACAGTTCTTTTTAAAATCATTTTAGAACATTACTTCAATATTTATATCTGATTTTATTAATTGACAGCTTAAGTGTTTTAAGAAATATTGCTTTGAGAATCTGTAGTTTGCTTTTGTTTTCTTGGTGTATTAATTTGACATGTTTAAAATAAAATTTACTGCCTAAATACTTAAATATATATATATATATATATATATATATATATATATAAGTATTTAGGCAGTAAATTTTCTTTTACATATATATATATATATATATATATATATATATATTGGATTGTTTTCGCCAACAATTCCTGAGACGAATCTTGGACATCAACTGCCAGTCTGGTACACTTAACAAAAACGTCCTTTAGCTCGAAAGCATACTCATAATACAGAAACTATTTCTCCGCTATCAAATGCGCTGAACCGATAAGCTGCCACGTATCGGGTACGTCAAATTGCTCAAAAGACTTGTACAAGGTAATCGACCCCTTCATAATAAAAAAAAACCTTTCAATGATGTAGTCAAATGTAAGATAAAGACACTTGTCGTTAATATTAAAGGTTGGGAGCCTGTTGCTAGAAATAGATCTAAATGGTGAAGATTGATTTTGGGATGCTGTAAGAATTTTGAGCAGAAGAGAATTGAGCATTCGGATAAAAATTGTGCCATTAGGAAAAGAGGAATGGGAGCTGTCTCGGAGCTCTTAGGACCCCAACAAACTTTATGTATTTTTTGTAAAATGAATATTTCGGTTCATTTAGCCAGTCGAGTGAGATCGCACCAGAGAGGTCAGGTTCAAACTCCTGTCAAATCAACCGTAGCCGAAACATCTGCAGGTTACATATGCGAGTTTTGTGACTTATTAATTTTATAATAGTATACATAAACCGGAAAAGTCGCACCATAACACATGGCAAGCTTTTCATTTATCACAAGAGGTTGTAAAAGTGAAGCCCGCCTTAAAAGTCGGTTACGGATTGATAATAGATCGTTAGTTCGAGTATTAAAAAATGGAAGTAATGATATGCTGAATGAAAATCTGAAAAAGAAACTACCACGTGAAGAGATGGCCTTCTGCAAAATGATAACCATCATAAAATACATTGTGTATTGCAGAAAACCCTCTACCCTGGCGGCTCTAGGACAAGACTGAAAATGCTCGGGCAGTAATCCCATGGGATCTTATGATATCTGAATAAATTTAGTACTACAATATCTATACAAGCTTTCCCTTTCGTGAAGTGTGTAAGCATTTTTTGGCGGACTGTATATATATATATATATATATATATATATTGTATTTTAACAGTAATCCCTTTTTTATAAATGTCTGATAAAGTTGACTGACACACACACACACACACACAAACAAACACATACAAGAATTCACTCACACGCACGCGCACACACATACACACAAATATATACATATTTATATATCTGACAAAGAACAGAACAAACACCATTTATGTGCTACCAAGGTTTCGACCAGATAGTCTCATCAGATTGTCATTTCCTGAAGAAACTGCAGTAGTCGGAACCTAGGTAGCAAGTAAGTGGTGTTTGTTCTGTTTTTTGGCATATTGTTAGTTCTGCATATTCAATTCATTTATTATAGTTTGTGCATTGAACACTTTTTCGATCTACCCTCTACAGTTTCAACGGAGTACTATTTTCCTAGTTTATATATATATATATATATATATAGTTAACTAGGGAGAGAAAAGATAGTGGACGAAAGTGGTAGAAGGAATTACACACTCACAGACATTATAAAGTTTTCCAGTATCTTAATTAGTTTATATAAAATACTGGTTCTAAATCCTCATCAAATTCATATAATTAAAAAATATATATAAATACTAGAGTATACAAATTCTACAGCGACAAGAGTTTATAAGAGATAAACAGAAATGATCTTTGAAATGTATTTATTTTTCTGTTACTTATGTCAATGTAGAAAATCTCATAATTGTCGTATATATATATATATATATATATATATATATATAATGACAAATCAGTTGGATTTCTATCCCGGCTTGGAACAAACGGCTAATCCAGTCGCACTGATGAGCTGTGATACAGCAAAACATCCCTATATGCTGCTGCTGATATATATATATATATATATATATATATATATATAAGAATAAGGCATGAAGAAAATAATTGCAACCTTCGAAACATTAATTTAAAACAGTGCTCAATATAAAAGTATTTATTATTAATTATTATTAATTATTAATTATGAATATTTATTATTAATTATATATCGAAAATGTACAAACTATAAACTACAGTAGTTTGTAGTTTGTACCTGTTCTAAAGTATAAATAAATGTAATAAATATAAATATATGAATTATATATATATATATATATATATATAGCCGACGCGTTTTGTCCACTAACGGACTTTATCAAGCCAAAAAACAAATAATGTAGTTTTCTTCTTGTCTCTTTTTTTGGTATTATTTTCCTATCTACAGATTATGTCTAAGAATATTTTTACATCGGCACAAGCACACACACACACACACACACACACACACACACACACACACACACATTTAGTGTATGTTATTTCGCCGAAGTGTAAACAACTGTGTTTTCATAACGTTAAATAGGTAGAATTTCGTGTCATAAAAGTGTATTATAATGGGAATCTTACTGCACTACGGTACACAGTATCTGCAGTCGAATACACAGAACTTACAGTGATCATGCATTGTCAGAAACAACATGCGGGGATTGGTTTAAATGTCTCAAAAATATCGATTTTTATGTTGAAAATAAAGAACGCTGTGGCGTACCGAAAAGGTTTGAAAACAAAGAATTGGAGAAATTTCTACATGAAGACTCGTGTCATAACTTGCAGAATCATTAGGAAGGGATTACACAACACTTTTTAAACGAGTGCATTAGGAAAATTTTAAAAGCAAGGAGACTGGGTACTGTAAAAATTATAATTCGGGAGACGTCTAACGGTGTCTTTATAAGTGTGAACAACTGCTTTAAATGACAGAAATAAAAAGCTTTTTTGCATCGTATCGAGATCGGCGATGAAAGGTTGATACATTACCATAACATTAAGCATAGAAGATTGTTGCGTAACCCCGGTCATGCATCAACAAAAGATGGAAAACTGTAGATGCTAGCAAAACTTTCAGTGTCATGTTTCTTACTAATTTCTACATATATATATATATATATATATATATATATATGACTGGCGTTTGTAAACACTGCTGATATACAACACGTTAAAATTTCCCTTCTCTGTTACCATGCCTCGATGGCTTAGTGGGTAGCGACTCCGACCGACACCAAATCGGTCGAGATTCGAACCCGGCCAGAGGTGAGTGGTTGCGTCTAGCCACACTGATGAGCTGTGATACAGCGCAACAGGCTTGCATATATATATATATATATATATATATATGTACCTAATTTTTCGAAAACTACAAAAAACAATCATAGAAATGTTTTCAACATTAAAACGCAGGACATTATCCTATAAGTTATAGTTGATTTTTCTTGTTAAAAATCCAGGGAAATTATTATGAATTTTACAATGTTTTTAATGAATTTATTGATTTTGCTGAATTTTCCAAGTTTGCCATTTTTAACCAGGTTACTAAATCTCTAATAAACATAACCAAGCAAATAACTGTGCATACTAATTTATTTATTTATTTATTTTAAAGTGTAAAAGTCTTGGGAGCCACTCGAAAAGTGAGTTACGGAGTAGCAGGCATATTTTATGCAGATAGTTGAGGAAAATAAAGGCAAACCTAGATTTGAACATGTCAAGAATGTAGTGATCGAGAAATCATCGACAGCTGCTTGAGTGAAGCTTTCTTTTCATCAGTAGAAGACGGAAGGAATGGGAGTGGTTTGCCACAATTTGCGTAACATGTCACATCCTAGATGTGAAGGTTAGGACTCTTAGAACTAAAGAATACAATTTGTCTAAAAACTTTCCACGGAAGTAGTGATAAAATAATGAGAGGCTTTGCCAAACCCCGTCTGTGAGGGGTGGGGTTGCACGTTAGAAAATAATATGTAATCCACAATGACGCGGAGACGCTTTTAAATTATATCGAGAATGTAAAGGGCAAGGAAGAGAAACAAAAGTTAACACCGCAAATATAAATATTCTTCACAGCCTAACCGAACCGTAATCCTAATTCTTCTGTATTGTGTCGGCCAGGCGAACGAGTCGCCTCCTTCGTCATACGAGTGTCATTGACACTATTCTATTTAAGTATCCAGTCATTTTATTCGCGGAATGTCACAGGCCATTATGCTGCATAAAACCACCTTTTTTCTGTATTATTTTTTTAATTCAATATACGTCCAAAACCATCTTGAAGTGATCACATTGTTTCCCACTTCACCATCTATTACACCAACCGAACACCTAACACCAAATTCGCCTTTTAGAATTTGGACTGGTAAGGATGGTCCCTGATAGTAGCTACCAATTACAGCCAGTTGTCTTACCTATTGAATTTAGTTATTTCTTGGTGAAGATGCTTGAAAAGAATTGGTCTTCATGCATTCAGTCAAGTAAGTGTCATACGTGATACACACATGGACGATTATATCTCGAAATAGAGATGACTGACTGATTTTCTCGCAGTAGGTTGCCATTACTTTCTGAGGTAGACTGATTGTCAGCCAAGGCTCTAGCACCCAATTTGTCCTGTTTTAACTCATAAATGGCGGAAAGACATGAATTAAAACTTTTCCAAATACTATCTGGAAATTGTAGCTATTAGGAAGGCAAATAAACGGAAGGGTGTTTCGCAGGCAGAAAGGACGAGAAAAGAAATGTTAGACTAGAAGTGGCGGCAGAATGTAACTATTTAAACAGTAAAAAGGTGGGACCTATATGCCAATTTAGTAGCACGTTTAAATTTACATTGACGGAAAACCAGGGAAAAGTTCATTAAAATATTTTACGATGGTCGGCATTTGGAATTGTCACACATCTTTGGTGCCAAAGACTCTTTTTTTATAATTTGATATATGGATCAGCAAGATAACTTTTTCAAAATTCTGTAAAAAATATGTTCGGTGGCATATGCCAATCAATTTTACAAGATGTAATTGATTGTCCGTAAAGTTCATGATGATTTTCAAGGGAAATTAAAACAAAACAAAATTATGCCGTTAAATGTTTATTCAACTGAATATGAGCTATATTGCTGTACAATATTTCTCCGTTTGTCCTTCAACTTAAAGATTCTGTCTTCTTTCAATTTTCGTAGCTTCTTGACAAAGAAAACATTAAGGAGTTTTTTACATGTCATCCAAAGATTTAAATTTTGTATCATTTTAGATTAAATGACTTCAATAATTGAAAATTCGAAGGTGCAATGTCTGATGAATCTGGTGGGTGTGTAAACTGCAGTCAAACTGCAAATATTGTTGCAGTCAAACTGCAACAATATTTGCTGGGTCGCCCAAGAAACGTGACGTCTGGCATTATCCTTATAGAAAACAGCATATTTCCTTCTTCTGAACATTTTTCTTGGGTTTCTGACTTTAATGTCTCTAGTTACGAGCAGTCAGTCAGTTAAGTGCCATACGTGATACATGCTTTGGGTGATCATGTCCCTAAGCAGTCAGATTATGAACATAGGTGTGCTAATGAGTGTGATCAATTAGAGAAAATGAACAACATTTGTGTTGTCTCCTTCTGCCATGTTCTAGAATCATACTGAACAATAATAGGAGCATTCTTCATTTCTTTATGCTTACAATACTTGCCAGAATTCTAAAGTTTTCTGTAGCTTTGTAGCCATTGAATTATTTCCCGCCCTACGAACACTAGTAGGTTAATTTTGTATTCTATTGTAAATGAATTATTTTGATTTATTTCAATTCAGTATTCGAAGAATTTCCCGTTTGGTTCAAATTTGAAAAACAAGGCCGGCAGATGTCTGGAACTAAAAAAAACTGTAGGGGGTATTTTGGGAAACCAGAGACATGAACAGAAAGAGAAGAAACGCTGAAAAATGATATGTTCTTTATTGTAGATAATAGTTTAATGTTTTGATTATTATTAATATTATTATTATTATTAATATTATTATATTAATATTATTATTATTAATAGTTTAATGTTTTGATTATTCCTGCGACTAATAGATTACTTGAATAGCTTTGACCGTTAGAGTTAACCACAAGTATTGAAAAGCTTTTGTAAAAACAAAAACAACAAACAAATCGTAATAAATGCATTGCTTAAACTTATCAAAAATACGGAGTTAAGCAGGTAAACTGTAGCTAATTAAATGCCCATCAATTTCTGGTGTTAACATTCAATCATAATAACAGTCAAACTTGAATTGGTTAATACAAAATATCGTAAATGGCAAATCTACGCAGAGGGCACCTTAAATGTGAAAAGGAAAGTTTCTTCATTGCAGCCCAGTACAAGACCATTAGAAATAATCTAGATCAAAGTAACGACTGAAAAACAAAACAGAACAAATTATATAAAGCTATTGCAAAGAAAAAGATGAAACGGTAAAGATTATATGAGGCTTAGCGGAATGTAACCCAAAGGCATGAATGGATAGCATACAGTCACAAACTTCCTGCTAAATTGGATTACTGCAAGCCAGATTGTTCGGAAAAAGAAAATCACAGATTATTTCAGGGTTTCAACATTCATGCAGATTTCCAATACTTCTTTTTTTATGTGCTACGTCCTTTCCGGATGTAGGCGATGATGGCTTTCCACATCTCCCTATCCCTGGTAGCTCTTAGCACGCTTTCTCCTGTTACACCACGCAACCCCCGTTTCTTCATCCACCTGATCAGGTCCTTCAAATATGTTATCCGCTGCTTTACCCTGTCTCTTTTTCCCTCTATCTGGCTTGTTATTAACAGGTTCTCCAAGCCCTCCTTCCTCATTGCATGTCCCAGGAACTTTAGTTGTCTCTTCCTGATGCTCAGCATTAATTTCCTTTTCATCTCCATCTTTTTCAAAACCTCATCATTGCTCACATTTTCGGTCCATGATATCCGCAGCATCCTTCTGTAGAACCACATTTCAGCTGCTTCAAGTTTTTCCTTCATCTTCGAAGATATTGTCCAAGATTCGCTGTCATATTGAAGAACAGACATCACATAGCAATCCTGTACTCCCCTCTAATGAAATTGTCCTGTTTCTTAATACTTTATTCAACTTCGGGAATGCTTGTTTTGCCATGCCAATTTGCATTCGTATCTCAGTGTCGCACTTTCCGTCTTCTGTTAGAACACTTCCTAGGTATTTAAATTTCTGTACCTGCGTGAATGTAGAGTCCCTCACCTGTAATTGGCATTTTGGGCTACCTTCTTTGCTGATGACCATGCATTCGGTTTTCTTGCAGTCTATTTGTACTCCTTTCTTGTCACTCTCTTCAGCTGCTTTCTGTAGGAGGTCTTGTAGTTTCCTTTGCGTGTCTGCAATCAGCACTGTATCATCTGCGTACCTTATGTTACTTAAATTGTGGCGTCCGATGAAAATTCCTGGCATAACTTCTAGGGTTCTCAGAATAGTCTCGCTGTATAAGTTGAATAGATCCGCTGAAAAGACGTATCCTTGTCTTACGCCCCTTTCAATCTTAGTATAATTGCTGAATTCTTTACCTGTCCGTATGCAGGCAGTTTGCTGCCAGTAGAGATTCGTGATTAATCTTAGGTTTTTCCCAAACATGTCGAGGTTGCCAAGCATCTCTATCAATTCTTTGTGGCGTATTTTGTCAAACGCCTTTGTATAATCAATAAAGCATATGTACAAGTTCCTCATTTGTATTGCCCTTTCAGAGAGCATCCTAATCATAAATATGGCGTTCCTTGTTCCAGTGTCTTTGACGAAACGGCACTGTTCTCGTCCTATCTCTGGCCTGATTTTGCTTCTCGCTCTATTCATCAGGATTCTGACAATCAGTTTTGTTACATGGCTCATTAAACTGATGGTTTTGTGGAATTCGCATTCGTTTGCTTCTGGCTTCTTAGGCAGCGGTAATAAGATCGATATGCTCATTTGGTATTACACCACTGTCATCAGGTCATCTGGTATTACACCACTATTATAAATTTCATTTATTATTTCTGTATTGTCTCTATGCCAAATTCTTCCAGCGCTATTAGCAGCTCTATGACTATGCCGTCTGGTCCAGCTGCTTTGTTTCTGTTCAATTTGGCTATTGCAGATTCCACTTCAGACTTTAATATTTCCGGTCCGTCCTCATCTTTGCGTATTATTGGTTGCTCTCTCTTGTCGTGGAAAAGATCTTTTATATATTCTTCCCATCGTTGCAGTATTTCCTCTTACTCCAATATGAGTGTTCCATCCTAGGACTTTATACATCATGTTGAAGAGCAGAAACGAAAAGTCAGTCAGTCAGTTAAGTGCCATACATGATACACGCTTGGGCGATCATGTCAGGAAAGTGACATGACTGACTGGGCAGAAGATTATCCCGCAGTAGGTTGCCATTGCTTTCTGTGGTAGACTGGTTGCCCACCAAGGATTTAGAACCAAATCTATCTTGTTATTTAACACATAAGTGGAAAGAAGAGTCGAATTAATACCTTTCCCAAGAGTATTTGTGCGTAAGTGAATGCAAGGAATTCAACTGGAATTCGAACTCGGCTCCCTGATTTCTCTTTCCGAACCAATAAACACTGCACCACACCGCACAACGCACAAAGCGAAAAGATGTGTCTGAAGATGTGTCTGAAAATTGTCCATAAGGAAGGAAGAAGCTGTCAGATTATGGACTGTGTTATCGAGTGTGATAAATTAGAGAAAATGAACAACATTTGTGTTGTCGTCTTCTGCCATGTTCTAGAATCATACTGAACCATAATAGGAGTATTTCTTCTCAATTTATGATTACAAGGTTCGACAGAATTCAAAAGACTCTATATAGCGTTGTAGGTATTGAATTAATTCCCACCGTACAGACACTTTCGCAATATCACAAGTTATTCACTACTTTATCTCTATTTCTATGCATTTCTAGAGTAGAATATTTTCCAACATCTTTCCTATAGTAAATATTTACACTAAATTTCAGTAGAATAATCCATCAAATAAATTATTCCTATACAATACAACATATGTGCATTTATATGTCTTGGTATATATACAATGAATGCATTTAGATTTTGTACCAATTTATGATGGGCGTTGGGGTAGAGTGGATATCGGCTCGGAACGACAAATCGGGAAGCCGAGTTCGAATCCCAGTTCAGTTGATAAATGTCTCGCTTCCATACTCTTGGGAAATGTATTAATCTGTTTTTCCCTCCAGTTATGGGTTAAATAACAGGACAGATTGGGCAGAAAGTAATGGCAACCTACTGCGGGATAATCTTCTTCTCAGTCAGTCATGTCTCTTTCAAGACATGATAGCCAAAGCATATATCACGTATGGCACTTAGCTGACTAATTTAAATGACGTTACTTGAAGCGTAACTGTCTCAATGCCGTCTAAAGAAAAAGACAAAACAAACTTATTAGACTGTCAAGGATTGTGGTTGGAAGAATTAAAGAATGCTTACAGTCCTACTTGAGAATGAAGAACCACAGAAAGAAAAAGAAATTGAACACTTTGTCAGTTTAAATATTATTCAGATTATTGTCCTCATCTTTGTTGCTATTTGTACGACGTTTCGGTCGTTGTACGCTCTGGCCTTCTTCAGGTGCTAAGAATTTCGAACCGAACCCTTTATTACAATCACTGGGGTATATCATTCTGTTTCCTTACCTAGAGTCTCTTTTGGTAGTCATGAGTTATCTCCCTTTAGTCATGTAAGTTACTTGTTCACCACCGTTGTAGCCAGGTATTGAACTCACAACTCTTTGGATCAAGTCACAGGAACTAACTAACGTATTTGCCAGTTTTCTTGAAGAATATACACACCACGCTCTATTGCTGATGTATTTTTGTGACAAGAAAGCTTTTTAGAGAGTGGAGCTTCCAGAGCTACGCTCAACCGTCTTAAATTCAGGGATATCATTATATTTGACGGATAGATTAAGGAACTCAGTTTATTCTGCTATTTAACTCATAGCTGGAAGGAGAAAATGGATTCATATGTTTCAAAAGGGTATTTATGCGAAAGTGAGCACATCGACCTCGATCGGAACTTGAACTCGGAATGCTCAACCAATTTGTCCGAAACCACGACATAAAAGTAAACATATCCTTATGAATTCAATGATAATATGAATGAATGTTAAATTGAAATCAATACAAAAGTCTAGCTTCTGTGTAATAAGGCAAATATCGTCGAATATATGAATAGCAATTGGCAACTCGAATTAAGGCAGCGTCAGAGATAAGGGAAAAGCAAACGGAAATCGCATTAACAAAATGAAATCATCAAAGTAAACGTGACAACTGATTAACAAGGCAGATGAATTTGGTCGTAAAAATTAAGAACGATTAAAATTCAAAATACTAAATCAAATATGTTAATCAATAAAAAAAAAGCTTTTCGCATTGGATAACGGATCAGTAAGTTAAGTGCCATACGTGATATTTGCTTGGGAGATCTTTTTACTCTTTTCTTTTTGCTTTTTTTTTTTTTTTCAATTGGAGTAGATAGACCAAACTGTCGCCCGGTTCACACTCCACCCACGTCTATTGAAAAGGTGAAGAGGCTCATCCCTTGTTCCCTGTTTAGGATGTAGTTTCCGGTTTTCTCTTTTCCAATCTTTTCACTCCTTTTTCTATTTTGCTTAGGATGTGATTTCCTTGCTTAGGATGTGATTTCCAACTTTCTCTTTTCCAATCTTTTTACTCTTTTCTTTTTTTTTTTTTTCAATTAGAGTAGATAGACTAAACTATCACCCGGTTCACATTCCACCCACGTCTATTGAACAGGTGAAGAGGCTCATCCGTTGGTCCCTATTTAGGATGGGGTTTCCTGCTTTCACTTTTCCAATCTTTTTACTCTTTTCTTTTTTCTTTTTTTTTTTTCTCAGTTGGAGTAGATACACTAAACTATCGCCCGGTTCACACTCCACCCACATCCATTGAACAGGTGAATAAGCTCATCCTTTACTCCCTGTTTAGGATGTGGTTTCCGGCTTTCTCTTTTCCAATCTTTTCACTCTTACGTAGCCCCCTGCGCATCAGTGGAGTTACCTTGCGCGGGGTGATATGATTAAAAAAATGTCTCTAAAGAGACATGACTGACTGGACAAAAGATTTTTCCGCAGTAAGTTGCTATTACTTTCTGCGTGTTAAGGTGAAACACACCTATTCCTCAGATAATGGACTCTCCCTCCTATATAAATTAGATTTAACTTCTTGGGAAGTTCATAAGAATTCTTAGAAGTTCTAGAGAGTTCTTCAGATTTCTATTGGAGTTCAGTAGAACTACTAAGGCAGTTGATATTAGTCGGCAGTTAGCCGAATACTAAGGAGTCAGCTTACAGTAAAAGATTATCAAGTTCCTAACATTTTGGGTGCGTTAAGTCGATTAGCAACCGATATAGCACGATTATAACTTTCAGTGCGAAAACTACTCCAAAACACTGCGGTAGACTGTTTGCCAATAAAGGCTATAGAATCCAACCTGTTCTGTTATTTGACCCATAACGAAGAGACAGATTAATACCTTTCCCAAGGATATGTGCGCGTAGGTGAATGCAACGAATTCAAAAAAGGATCCCTGAGCCCAATTTCATTTTTGGGTTAGCTTGTTGCATTCACTTTCACGCAAATATTAAATGACAATATGGGCGAGACATCTACGTAGAAGAGTAAAATGTGATTTTATCTCCATACAAATTGTTTCTTTTTTACGGCCAGCGGAATTTTGTAGTTTAACTTCTTGCATAAAAAGGAAGGAAAGAATAAATAGATAAAAGAAATCATTTGAGATCAAGTGACAAAAAACCGGATATTGATTAATTCCAACAGCCGGTTTATATTAACACTCATGCTTCAGATTCCGGGAGCTAGTTCTGTCTTTTGTGAACTATTTCAAACCGGAACACATTTTGAATTGAAGGCGAGTTGTTACTTTTTTAGTAAATATGGCATTAACTTTTTTTTAGAATAACAACGCTTTCTTCATGTACATATCCTCTTATTTAATTCATATCTGCGAAGTGATGGTTAAATCGTTGTCATACACTTTCAAGTGTTACCTCTGGATATGTCATCAGTATTGTTACTCCCAAGTCATCAGAAGTTTCGGGTGTAGGCAACATACTCTTTCGTTGGATGACCCGACCGTAATGTGATCAGCATTCAGTTCACATCCAAAGGCAAAAAACTACGCTCAGTAAAACGTGTTATTTATTCTATCGGAGGAGTTCAATTGCTAGTCAGATGACCACTCTTAGCTCTTCTGATTGGTCGAAAGAACACCACAAGGGGGGAAAGATAGTCATCTGTCACCCGGGTATTTATTTTCATACTTCCTTATTTTCTTTCCCTCTCCCTTTCATCTATCTAATCTATCTATAAACTAATTTTCAAGCTGACCCCCCCACATAAAAACATATGAATGATTACCCTAATCTTGCGGGAGGTGAAAATGAATGTATTATTTACAAATTTATTTTAACTTTCTCGCCAACTTAACTGGGTAAAGATACTTGACTCCTTACCATCCCCTTCTCTCCTCGTAACACATGCCAGTAGTAAACTCTATGTCATTTGTTCTGACTGCAACAAAAATTGTATATTTCTAAATATTTTATTTGGTGTGTTTTGTAACATAAATATTTGTCTGTGATTTATCTCTGAGTTTTGGTCAATCATTTTTTTCTTTTGTTACACTTAACATGTAACATATTCCAGAAGCTAAACAGTGTATTGAGAGACAGGAAAATTTACTTGGAAAATAGAAAAGAGTACTGGATTATTATGTAATGCCTGTCCTTCAATATGGAAGAAAATTCTGGACATTCTCATCAAAGATGAAGGAACGACTTGAAGTAACCAAAATGTTATTCTAAGGATGCTGAGATACCATGAACCGAAAATGTGAGCAACGATGAGGTTTTGGAGAAAATAGAAAACGAAAAAGAGATTGATACTTAATACCTGGAAGAGACATCTGAAGTTTCTGGGACGTATAATGAGGAATGAGGGTATGGATAATCTGATACTCACAGGACAGACAAAGCTAGAGAGAGACAGAGAAAAGCAACACGACATACTTGATGAACTTGAGCAATTGGATAACAGAGCAGGATTGTAGAAATGTGACAAGAGAAAGGATGTTAAAAGCTACAAGGGATAGAGAGATGTGGAGGGCCATGATCGCCTAAGGAATACAGAATATAAATAATGAAATAGATACATTACACAACCCGCACAGCGTACAAAAACCTATACCAATGACATTTTAACATTTTTTATTATAACAATAAATAAATATTTTGTCAGTGTTTTTCAGTTTTGTTTTCGGGTTGATTTCTATTACCTATTACGTAAACATAATAGGGGCCTCCTACAGAAGATAACAAGGGAAAGTCAGGAGAAATGGTAAACTTCATGAATACCGAATACATGGTCAACAGCAAAAAGAAGTCCCCAAAATGCTAACTACACAACGGGGAGTCTAAAATCAAAGAGGTATAGAAAATTACATACATGGGAAGCATTTTTACAGAAGATGGAAAGTGAAATACGAAGGCAGATTTACACGGACAAAGACGATATTCAGAAGCCAAGCAGAGTACAGACAGACAGGAAGATTTCTTTGGAGACAAAGAAAAGACTACTGGTCTGTTATGTGATATCTGTCTTTCAATATGGCAGCGAATGCTGAACGTCCTCCTCAAAGATGAAGGAGAGACTTGAAGCAACAGTGCGGTTATACAGAAGGATGCTGGGGATACCATGGACCGAACGCGTGAGCAAACATGAGGTTTTGGAGGAAGTGCAAACAAAATGAAAACTTTTACTTGGCATCAGGAAGAGATAGATGGGATTTTTTGGACACGTAATGAGGAAGGCGTTGTTGTACAGTGGATATCGGCTCGGAACGAGAATCCGGGGAGCCGAGTTCGAATTCCAGTTGAATCCATTGTATTCACTTACGCGCAAATACCCTTGGTAAAGATAATAATCCGTCTCTTTCTTCCAGTTATGGGTTAAATAGCAGGACAGATTGGGTTCTATAAACTTGGTCGGCAACCAGTCTACCGCAGAAAGCAATGGAAACCTACTGGGAGGTAATCTTCTGCCCAGTCAGTCATGTCTCTTTCGAGACATGATCGCCCAAGCGTGTATCACGTATGGCACTTTAACTGACTGGATGAGGAAGGAGAGCTTGGAGAATCTAATACTCAAAGAAAGGATAAAGGGAAAGCAGTGCAAGAACTTCTTAGATGGACTTGAGCAGGTTGATGGCGGAGCGGGGTTTAACAAGAGGAGAAATATTAAGCACGACAAGGATACGTGCAAATGGCAATCCATGATCGTCTACACCCTGAAGGGACACGGTACATAAAGGAGAATTTCGAATATGATGCTCCCATCACTCAATAACTTTATAAAATGTCTTTTTCTTTTTATGCTTATTCTTTCTTGAAACAAATGTAAGTTATATTTATAAAACTACAACTTAACTCATCACGTTTTATATCACTGTTCTGGAGTTATTTTCGCAGTGGAGGCTGGTATTTGTGCTAAAGTCGGTCCTAATAGGTTCGACGTACAATACGTTAGGAACTTGATATAATATGTATTACGCAGTGTAATCTTGCCAGATTGCTGACTACTTTGGTATTCGACTAACTGTCGACTACTATCATACAACATCGACTGCCCCGCGTTCCTCTTACTACTCCTACTTAAATTAGGTGGGAGAGTCTATTCACTATAGAATAGGTGTGTTTCACCACAACAATCACTCACTGTGCAAGTAAGGGACAAAACCAGAGACCTACATAAAAGTTTCTCTTTTAATTGAGAGCATTTTAGATTCGTTTTGTGCTTGCACGTTGTGGTGCAGTGGATATCGGTTCGAAACGAGAAATCGAGCCGAGTTCAAATTCCAGTTGAATTCATTGCATTCACTTACGTGGAAATACCCTTGGGAAAGACATTAATCAGTCTGTTCTCTCCAGTTATGGGTTAAATTACTGATAGGGTTCTATAGCCTTAGCTGGCAACCAGTCTAAAGCAGAAAGCAATGGTAACCTACTGCTGGATAATTTTCCGTCCAGTTAGTCATGTCTCTTGCGAAACATGACCGACAAAGCGTGTATCACGTATGGCACTTAACTGACTGACTGACTTTAAGTTTACGGTAGTTCTTGGCTGTAGAAATCAAAAGAACCTTTCACTTCTACTATTTTTTAGTTTAAGATTTAATTATTTTGTTTTTTTACGGATATGCTATATAATGTTATGTTTATTGCAAAACACCTTCTCTTTTTTTGCGAAAAAATATAAAAATATTTGTCTCATAACTTTCATACATATGACTTATATTTATTTAACATTTTTTATTTAAAGTTAATTTACTATTCTGCTCTGTGAATTTCTTATTCACAAAAGCAAATGAAGTAATGATAAACTTTAGTGCTGAAGAAGACCGGAGCATACAACGGCCGGAACGTCGTACAAACGGCAGCAAATATGGGGACAATAGTCCGAAAAATGTAAATACTGTAAATACTGCCTCATCTCAGAAATACAGACGAAACTTTAATGCTTTCTGACTCTATAAATCATATAATGCCGCTGTATATGGACAAAGAACATGGAAAAAGTATATGTAAAAAATTAACTTATAATTTTATTCTTCGCTGGTGACGCTTGAGTGAAGCATCAGGGTAGAAGCGCTCACATGAGTAACCGTCGAGAGTCGGAAGTCAGCGGAAGTTCTCTGTCTTTAGACAAAACACCAGACTTTATAAAGTCTTAAAACTCCCACGCATTTTTACTTTTTCGGGTTGTCGCTTTGTTGACATAATCTTGGGCCAGATGTACCTCACCCTCGCCTTTCGCCCCGGTTAACTTTTTTCTATAGCCGGATGTATCTGTTAAATATATTCTGCTGACATCAACCACGGCCGGATATATCCGTCAACTATTGTTGACGTTACCCACGATTCTATATACCTGTTAATTAATTCTGCCATTTCAGGTAATATATTATGTATTTCTGTTTTTAAAACCTAAAATATTGTTGAACTTTTCGTGCAGTTCTTTTAACAAAATGTAACTTTCAAAGTGCACGAAAAAGAGACAAGGAATAAAGAAATAATTTATTTATCCGATTTTGTTTTATGATATCTCCAAAGAATATTAATATTAATGTTCTCCTATGGTTGACATTTTACAGATACATTTTTATAAAGACTTTTTTTTTGCTTCGTGTCTGTTTTAGACGTTGCAAACTTTATTTTAAAATGGCATTAATAGTTGTATAAAAATAATTTAATCATGTTATTTAGGATAATGTTATCTATAAAAAAGAAATATATTGATGATGAAATTTTTATTCCAGACCTTTTCTTTCTATATTATATCGATAAAAAGTATGTTGAATTTTGGTTTCGCTTAGCAATATAAACGTAGAATACAAACAACCATAACATTTGATACTACAAAATTGATACTCATTGCTTTTTTAAGAATTTTCTTAAACGTTAACATTTCCGTGCTAATTTAAGAAAATCAAACATCTTAAACAACCATCCTGGTTTTTTGTTTCACTATAAGTAGACCTGTAGTATACAACGCCATGCTAAAAATTAATCTGAATAAATTTTAAATTTTTATATGTGTTGAACTAGTTAGTAATGGTGATGGTAGTCGTTTTCTAAGGAAACATTTTACTTTCATTGACCGAGCAGCCATTACAGCCCTCGTTTGAAATTTATGAAATCTTTATCTTAAATCGCATGTTCGCTGTGGTGCCGTAGATAACGACTCGGAAAGACAAATCAGGGAGCCGAGTTCGAATTCCAGTTGGATTCCTTGCATTCACTTACGCACAAATACCCTTGATAAAGGTATTAATCCGTCTCTTCCCTCTACTTATGGATTAAATAATAAAACAGATTGGGTTCTATAGCCTTGATCGGCCACCAGTCTACCTCAGAAAGCAATGGCAAACTACTGCGGTATAAACTTCTGTCCCGTAAGACATATCTCTTTCGAGACATGATCGCCCAAAGCGTGTATAACGTATGGCACGTAACTGACTGTTATCTTAAATCAACTTTTAAACAGGTTATTGTTACCCCTTTTTATAAATAATGATGTTGAGTTTGGAATATCTGCATCTTAATTTTGTCATTATTCTCTCTTCATTTTAGTTGTTACTACTGTTGAAAGTCTTTTCCTGGGGTGGCTTCTATCACAGTATTTTTGTTTTTGATTATGTAACGTCAGTCAGTCAACGAATTTCGAACAAAGATAGTCCCCGCTGAGACCTACACGCTCGAAATCATTTTTAACCATTCTTTCAATAATGCGGTTGTATTCATCATACAGTTCAGAATGGGTTTCTATACAGAATGTGAATCATATTTTTAAATAGTCTAATAAAATCGAAACTATTTAAACTCGTAATTTTATGTTAAAATTTTGGTGCTGTAGCAACTAATGCTACAAAGTGAACCAACTTACCTAGTTGCAAATACGTTATACGTTACTGCAAATATTGCTAATAAGAAAAATCTTAAGCCGAATTCAAACGTTTAGTTTATCCCCAAAATTGTCTTATCACTTTATTAATACTAATATATTTGTTGTCTTTAATTAAAGACTGCCAGATTATGCTCCTTTCTCCAGTTAGAACAATGTCCCAGATGCAACATAAGATGAAAAGAAAATTGATGGCAACTTTTTTCTTTCTACTTTTATCAGAAAAAACATCTACGCGGCCATTTTATCACAAGATATTATTAGACAGCATCAAAGAACAAATTGCGTTGTGGCCGGATGTTCGATTGTCGGCAGAAAAGCAATTAATGGATACAGAAATTTTAATTTTAATGTTAACATTTCTACTTCAGACTTTAGGCTAAAAAACTAATATTTATTTAGGAGTAGTTGTTATTTGGTAAGCTTAGTTTAGATTTTGAAACAAGGCTGAGTTGCATGGGCATGGGCCAAAGATTGAACCCCCCCCCTAGAAAACAGTTACCTTGTCTAACTTACCTATCATTAACCGATGTCGAAATACTATTATTAAGGAATAATTGTTGTTTATTTTCATATCGGCATACAAATACCAGACACCGAGTTAGAATCTAACATATTAATCAGTTGAAATAGCGTTGATTATTTACATTATTTACATTGCTTGGACTGTAGTCTTCATCTTTATTGCCACGCTCACGACGTTTCGGCCGTTATACGCTGTGAACATCTTCAGGTGTTGAAATTTTCAACTGTAGAAAGACTTTATTTCGATTACTGGGGTAGATCCATGGGTCATGCTACTTCCAAAAATCCATACACAAGAAACATACCCCAGTGAATAAAAGCATTGGTTAGATCCGGTCACTTGACCCAAACAGTCGTGAGTTCAATGCCCAGCAACAGCAGCGGCGAACAAAACAAAGATTTGATTTCAGTTTAAGAGTTCCAGAAGGGCATAACTCATTGAACGAGAACGATCTACCCCCAGTCATATGACAATAAAGATAAGGACAACAGTTCGAACAATGTAACTAATGTAAATAATTACAATATCTCACATCAGAAATATAGATAAATAATGAACCGTCGGTTTATACTAATGGTTGTAGGTTGAAGCATTACTTTAATATAACATAGCAGGTGAGGAAAAATGAGTTACATACTGCAAAGTACACACCTCACCAAAAAAAAAAAAGCAAAGGATCTACCAGAATAAAACACCACAACTGGTAGCAAAAAAAAGATGTTATGTGTTTGACGGGATTGCCCTGGAATTATACATTTCCAGATCTTAAGACGCATTGAAACACGAAAGGCACATTTATATGTCCAGGATCTGCAACAAGTTCATAAAAGTATTTCTTTTCTCCCAATTCTAATGGCAAATGTATTATTCTCACAAATCATCTTTTAAGTATGATATAACAGATGATGAAGTAGTGGTTACATCCAATGATGTTCAACGCGGAAGGCCGTGGATTGGCAAGGATAAACCTCCACGGCTCACAGAAGCTGAGCTCCGCAAAAAAAACAACAATGTGTTCCGTGTGGTGGGATGGTCGGGTAATATCTATTTAGATTTCACAAAACGCAATGAACTACTAGATAAATATTCTTATAGAATCATTTCATCCCAAGCAAGACAAAACCACCACTGGTGTGTATGGGGTTAAAGTGTGAGAAAAAACAAGGCACAGGTTCTGTCGAAGAAAAAGATGAAAGAAGGATGGGAATCAATGGAATAGAAGATTGTAATTGACGTTGCATTTAAACATTGAGAGATTATAGCTATCGGGGAAGCAAGTTCCCCAAACGGGAAGGGCAAGAAAAGCAATTACTAGAATGGAAGAGGCGCCATATTCACCGAATTTGGTACCAAAACGTCAGTGACATTTCCGATTGCTCAAATCTTTCTCGTGAAAAAATTATTTCTAAAATCGAAACCTGATTAAAAAATGAATCGAAAACTTAATTTTTCACAACATGTATCGAGTTACGGCCATATAAGCTTTAATGAACTCTGTATTTACCCGAGTCTTCCCAAGGAAGGAATTTTGGCACAAAGCCGATTTCTACCGTGGAGCATTCTGAGCACGTATGCTATGGCAAAATATTTTCCGTAGACACTGCATAAGCGGCATCGAGCTATTGTCGAAGAGTCCAAAAAATTCAAGCATTGATGAACTGGTATTTACCACCTGCCTCTCCTCTGAGCCTGGATGCGGCACGAGGCCAAATTTTACGTAGGAGATCAGAGCCCTTAAACTCGGGCAAAAATTCCATGCAGACCTTGACTTTTTTCCTTCAGACAAGAATTTATTCTTTGGGGAGCGTCGTCTGGGTCCTCTCTGTCCGGACGCAGAGAGTCCGATCACTAGAGAGTTTTGATGAATTATGAATTCGAGCAGAGTTCTCTTGAGTATATGCATTCAGAACAGATTAATGAATAGGAAAATGAATCATACCACATTCTCCTTTACCTTATTATTACAAACGAAAGAAGTCTTTAAATCAAGCAGGCAACCTTTGCTGTCTGGAAGGATCTGGCGGAATGCCCGAAGTGTGATGAGGTTCTTACTCGTTCTCGTTTGACCTGGAGTTAATCTTGCTGAGTCTTCATAGTCTATTCATGACTTGCTCGTCCTCTGAAGTAAAGGTAGGTGGATGTGCTTTCCTCTGAGAAATCCATTCGCCGTTACTGGAGGGGTCAGACCTCAACAATTCCTCATAATCTTCACGACAAAGCCATGTCCGAGTCTCTTCAAAATCAGTTGAAGTGTCCTGAGAACATCCCACATTTTACCTGTATGTTCCTATTCGTACCGTACTATAAACAAGTCTATTAGTGAGACTGTCTTCCCGCCCATTCTTGTAACGGACACCCGCATATTGGAGGTTGACATCTAGTAGCTTTACTATATCCATCAGTGGTTCATCTTTTACTCGCGTGTGTCTTTCTATTATAAAAGAAAATTAAGTTTCGAGATCCAAGAAGGTAGAGACGCTCCAGTCAAACTTATTGGAAACGGAAGAAATTTTTCATATTGTTTTGCGTTAGTGGCTGTGCATAGCAGTGTTCTTATAGCATGCAAAGACTTTTAAAGTTATTATTCCAATTCACTACAGTTAAACATTTATCAGCAGATTATTTTTCCAGGTTGTTCCATTATACCTTTCAGACTGTACATTGTCTTGGGGATTAAATGGTGTTGTTCTCCTCATGATTTCTCCTTCTTGTTGTAGGAATTGCCGTACGTGCTGGAGCATATATAACCCTCCTCTATCTTGTATGTCCGTTGTCTGCGAGTTTTAACGAAAGCGGACATTTAAAATCGAATGCAATTCATTCGTAGACTTACGTGGCTTTTATGACATTGCTAGTGTAAGGACAGTAGAATCTGGATATGTTTTCATCGCAAGTCTCTCATGAATTAGTAATCTCTTCTACATCCTGTAGTGAGCAGGAAAGGGTTTCTGATTTTTATTATGCAGACCATGCGGATGTGCGTTGTGGTGCAGTGGATACCGACTCGGAACCCCAAATCGGAAAGCCGAGTTCGAAATCCAGCTGAATTACTTGCATTCACTTACGCACAAATACCCTTGGGAAAGGTAATAATCCGTTTCTTTCCTTCAGTTATGGGTTAAATAATAGAACAAATTGGGTTTTATAGCCTTGGTTGACTGGCAACCAGTCTACCGCAGAAAGCAATGGCAACCTACTGCGGGATAATCTTCTGCCCAGTCAGTCATGTCTTTTTCGAGATATGGTCGCCTAAAATGTATATCACTTAACTGACTGAGACCATGTGGGCAACACCTGTGTGGCACAAATCTCTCTCCTTTGCTAGCAGCCGTGCTACATACACGAACGAAGGTGATCACAGCTGTGTTTCTCTACCAGTTTGATATGCTCCGCCGAAAGAGTAACTCGAGAGTTTCATCCTCTGCCTGGTTATCTTCTCATTTTTTTTATTTTGCTGGTTGTTTTCACATTAAACATGAATGAGACTGATATTTCATGTGTCATTGCTTTAAAATGTCGCCTCATCAAATAATGACGAGATTATCTTCGCAATTCGACAATAACATAGACTCCTTTCTTTATTGCTGAATGCCTTCGTTCTGATTTAGACAGGATTATGGAGAAACAGCCACTTTCCCATCGTCGAAATGTGGCCTCCCTCTGTCTCTTCTATAAATACTTTCACGGCTTCTGCTCGGATGAGCTTAAGTCACTGATGCCTCCTCAACCGGTGTTTACCCGTGCACCCAGACTGGCAACTGGGTCCCACCCATTCACAGTCAGGTTAGCCAAATGCAGACGACAATTCTACTCCTGCAGCTTCCTCTCTCGCACTTCCCGCCTGTGGAACTCACTCCCGTATTCTTGCTTTCCTGACGGCTACGACCTCCAGAAATTTAAAAGCAAAGTTAATGCTCACCTACTAACCACTGGACTCTAGCTCTCTCCCCTCCCCTGTATAATCTTCACTTTCTCTCCGCCCATGTATCTGTCATTGCACCTGCTTTCTCAGCTTTCTATTGTTCCTTTCTAACTAGCTTGTACTCCTCACTCTTTTCTAATTAATCTTTCTACATTTATGTAACCCCCTGCACATCAGTGGCGTTTCTGCCTTGCTCGGGGTGAAATGATTAAAAAAAAAAAAAAAAAAAAAAAACAGATTATAAGTCTACCTGACTGTTCTAAAGAGACTGCTATGGCGCATTCTGTGACTTCTAATAAAAGTGGTAATGCATGAACGGGTGTAGTAATCCTTTCTTTAACGCATTAAACAGGTTTACTGCTATGAGAGATAACAGAAATGTTGTTAGAGGGTGGATTCTTTTTTGAAAACGACGGTATCCAATGAGCATAATGTGCGAACATTCTTAATGCACGGCGTAGAACAGGTAAATCTTTTGGGATCGCTAGACTAAGTAATGGATTCAAATGTTTTGGATCGGGTTTTATATTATTTTTGCTGACTATATTAGAAGTTTTATATTTTTAAGCCTAAAATAGCCTTTATCTTAATTAAACGTCAGCCTGTAACTTTTAACAGCCATGAATTGAAATTTCTGTTATGTCCCGATCGATTTTTCCCTCGAATGGTTACACCATGATGTAAGCAGAGGTGCCTTGTAGGTTCTTTTTCGATCTGGTCTATTACCAGTTAAAGGCTAACTACCCCGTTAGTTACACCAAACAATATCCTGCAAAATTGATTGTTTGCCACTAGCCTCGAAGGCAGTATATTTATCGTTGGGCCTTATGATAGGCACTTTTGAGGTTCAGTGTATTAAATTGGCTGTTTTGCTTTTATTTCAGAGCTAATCTTGGCAGAGTTTAGGCATCTAGCAAATAAACCAGTTTATCGTTTTCGGATAGATGATTACCATTCACTTTTTCCAATTTTCAACGGCAAATGACTTGGTTCGATTTTACTTTCCTTCAACATACAAGTGACTTCGATTTAGATAAATCATTTATCCTCCTCCGTGTGCTGCCTAGCTCTAGCAGCTACCGGTTTACAATCGGGTGTTAAATTGTTGAAAAGTACTGGGTACGGCATTTCCATGGGTGTTCGGCGGCAGGCTTGAAAGGGCGGCTTTGAGCCGCCGAAAGGTATTTCTACTAATGATTGTTAACGCATGAAATTGTGCCTTAATAATAGGTCACAATGTAAATACTTCATTAGTAGACCTCAAAATTCTTTTTGTAAAGTACCCTTTATTTTTAGGTCTGACAAACAGTATCCTAGTACTTGTATGGAAAGATATGAGCTAGCCATCTCCACTTTGTTTCTGCACGGGTAGAATTTCTTTGAATTTTCTTTCTCCGTGCTTACTTTAGGAAAGTTTTCTGTGCTCCCCATGTCAATCAATGCATTTAGTGGCTGTTTGTTAACTGTGGTCCCTATCATTGCAGTCAATAGACAGCCAAGTGTATCCATTGATGCCGAACAAATTACCGAAATGCTCCCCTTTGTAATTCAACAAACTTTAGCTCAATGTACCTGATTTGCGCATATATAGCATTTTTCCTTCTAACAGAACATAATGAAGTTTCTTGTTTCTGCAGTAAACGATATGTACGTTTCATTAAGGCAGCAGTTTCTGGAGAGCCTACCTTTTCATACGATGCGGGGTGGAAATAGACGAGAATGTTTCTAACGTTACTGTATAACTTTTAGCATTGTTTTTTTTTTTTTGGCTAAATCTATTACTCTTGCATGGTCACAAGGTTTGCTGTAACCATAAGGTGCTATTTCCGAGTATTTTTTGTCGGATATCATAATCCCAGATATGAAGGCATCTCGTATCAATCCAGCTCGATATTATTCCTGATACCAAATAAAATGAACAATTCTTCTTCCGCTTTTATGTGCCCTGTCCTTTCAGGACGTCGTCGTCGTCTTACGGCCATTGGCCGAGATAGAACTCACTACACTCCTCCAGTATTCTCTGTGCACTTGGAACCCTGGAGCTGTTTGCAGCGAAATTCATAACCTTTTCAAATAGCTGAATACTTGATGCTTTTCCAGGGCTACCGAGAGTGTTTTTATTGTGACACCAATACTAGATGGGTTGTCTCCATCCTCTTAACCCATAACTGGAGGGAAGTGACGGATTAATACCTTTCCCAAGAGTACCAGTGCTGAAGTGAATGCAGGGTACTCAACTGGAATTCGAACTCGGCTCACCGATTTCTCTTTCCAAGCCGATACCCACTATATTCGGGACAAAACAGAGAGTTCGACTAAAAGAGAGTTTTCGTGAACAGATATTCACCTACCTCGCCATTAAGGTTAAATAAGGCACAATGCTGAATTTTATGTAGGAAATCAAAGTCCGAATGCTTGGGCAAAAATTCCCCACAGACCTTGCTTAATGTTTACCCCAGACTAGATTCTACTCTTCGGTGGAGCTTTGTCTGGGTTTCTCTCCATCCGGAGGAAGAGCGTCTAATCAAGAGAGGGCTTTGATGAACTGATCTTCACTTGCTTCCCCACTGAAGCGAGATGCGACCCAAGGTCAAATTTTACGTGAGATCCGACCACTTAAGCTCGAGCAATAATTCCTCTTAGATCCTGTATACGGAAGGGCCGGACTCTTGTCTGGTTTGATGAACTCTGAATACAAGCAGTTCTCCTGAATGTGTTCAGGACAGATCCATTAATTCGACAAATAGCGCGTACCATAATGTCATATAAAATATTGCTTTCTAGTATATTTCCAGTGCAAAAATCGAAAAACCTTCGCTTTATCTACTGCTGTCGTAGTGGGCTAAAAATATCGGTCATTGTAACTGACCGATGACAATTTGTTGGAAGTGTGAAGAAACTTCTTTTTTTAATACCCAGAGTCCTCTAGAGTTCAGGTAACTGCCGACCCTAATACCCCTCTGGTTGAGTAGGTTATTTCCGTCTCGCCTGTGGTGGACATTCTAACGATTGAAAAGCCTTTGCAAGCTACTTGTGCGATCTGGAAGAAGAAAAATGTGGAATGGTTGATCATTAGCAAATACAGAGGGATTACCTGGATAGCCATACTTCACTCTCCGAAAGTCCTCACCTACAAACCCATTTCCTCTTCCAGTTCAAATAGCGATGACAAGGCTGACTACGAAATCAAGGACTCAAAACAAGAACAAATAGAAAAAATAGAAATACTTAAGTAATATTTAAAAACAAGAAAATTCAAGAGATAGCACTGCAAAATTAGGCTTCTCTTCCTCGGCACCGTCATCTTCTTCAATTAAAAAACCTGTCATGGAACCACCTCCAGTCACAAAATGACTGACTATCATCCTTTCCAAGATGACGACTCTTAAAAAGTTTCTTCTACTAAAACACCAGCAAAAAAAAAAGATCACACCTTCAACCACTTCTAATCCATCCCCTGTACATACACTCATAAATTCTCCCCCAAAAAAAACGGATAAAAAAACAGCAGCGAAGCCGTTCATCTGACAAAATAGAACCTTCTTCACGGAAAACAATTCAATCAAAACCAATTTTTAACACTGGGGAAGACGTAAGTCTGAATGAACAAGCGGAAATGGCCTTAACTCAAACAAAAAAGATTAAGATCGTAAAATATCTATTGAACTTTAAGGAAGTCAATTCTAATGCTGTAGAAAATAAAAAAAAACTTCACAAACGCTAAAAATGCCCAACCCGCGGTTTGATCGGAACAAGGACCCCAGGAAATATAGTATATGCTGCAGAAAATGAATGACGCCTTTAGTACATGCCCAGTAGCATTAATCAATATCGTTCAGCCGAGCCCCCTCTTTTTGTCCATACCTACATGTATAGAACTCTGAAATTAGCATACCCCAGGGACATTACTGGCCTGGCTCTTGATGGCACTATCAAAATGGAAATGAGTCAAGATTGCCTAAAATTTCCCATTTATAAAGCTCCAGTCGACCGGGATTAAATTTAACCTCCTTTAAAGGAGTATTACAAGAGGTGGTGCCCACCAACAGAGTTTCTCACTATCTCCATACGACAACCCGGCCATGTTTCACAACTCTAATTGGGCTGATCATGTATCTCTTGTTTTCTAAATCTAAACGTATTTATAAATGGAACTTTGTCTCTGTGTGTGTGTGTGTGTGTGTCCGTTACCTATAGACACCGAAACGGCTGAACCGATTTTCTTGAAAATTTACACAGTTGTACTATAAGCGTCTGCCAGTGTTCTTAGCTAGGTTTTGTGTCGAGGTACCCCCGATAAATATCAAAAATCGATAATCGAAAAAATCGGATTATAGAGGGAGAGGCCCGATTTTAATCAAATTTGATACAGTAAAAGACATAAAAAACGATATTCAGAAGTTTCAAGGTTGCAGTTCTTACAATAGTGCAGAAAATCGATAATATATATATATATAAGCCAAGATGTTTGTGTGTGTATCTCTTTATCTGCCTGGTATTTTAGGTATAATTGTAGTTCTTAGTCTCAGCCATGAGACCATTTACTCAGAGGACTTATTTAGCCTTCAAAATTCAGTTTACGACGAAAAAAGATTATTTGATATCGATACCAGGAAATCAAAATTTGATTTACATCCATTCATTTTTCTTTCAGTCTATGGTTTCGCTTTAACTGGAAACAACTATTTCATTTAGTCTTTAGGTGCCAACGTCCAAAGAGTCCGAGCTCAAGGACCATGGATTAATTTTAAAGCTTTCATTATACCCGAGCAACGCCGGGCTATACTGCTAGTATAGTATAAATGGGTTCAGAGAATTACATATTTAAAACTGAAAATGACAGGAATGTGGAAAGCCGTGATCAACCAGGTCCTGATTTGTTACAGCACATAGAAGAACTTTATTTCTCAAATTAATTGTAACGTTAAATTAAATTTTTGCGTCGGAGGTGTAATCCATTAGCAGAGTTCAAACTCTTGTTCTCATTAGATACCTGGTTGGTTTTATTAGGGATTGATTGACAGTCATATCCATCAAGTTTTCACAACATACCTCAATATCCTTGCGGTACTTCTGTGAACAGTAGTCTTTCCTGAATACTATATGCCCAATTACAATCCTAGCAATTTTGACGCGGTTCCTATTAAGCGAACTATTATATCAGTCAGTCATTTAAGTTCCATATGTGAGACACGCTTTGAGTGATCATAACTCGAAAGAGATATGACTATCAGAATATTTTCTCGCGGGAGGTTGTCATTACTTTCTGTGTTAGACTGGCTGCCAACCAAGGCTATAGATTCAAATCTGTCCTGTTATGACTAAAAAAAGAGATAAGTGGGAAACTATTATATGCTTAATACTAATCGTCTTTTTTTCGTATATTGCACATTTTTAGCTCCTGGTATTATCTGTGCTTTACGATTTCATTGTCACCCTACCATCTTCTGATCCTTGCATAACGATTCTGTTTTTTCTTGCTTGTTACTATCAAATCTAATCTTCTCGTTTACTGGATGGAAAGTTAGTCTGAATCTAACAATATAACAGTATATATTTAGTAACATTCTACTTAACTAATATGAGCCTTACCTGTACAGGGACAAAAACTTTGTTCAGATTACCTAAAATTTCCGATTTGTAATGTTCTATGCCGATGTGCATTGTGGTGCAGTGGATATCGACTCGAAACAAAAAATCAGGGAGCCGAGTTCGAATTCCAATTGAATTCTTTGCATTCACTTACGCACAAATACCCTTGGGAAAGGTATTAATCCGTTTCTTCCCTCTACTTACGGGTTAAATAATAGGGAAGATTGGGTTCTATAGCCTTGGCTGGCAACCAATCTACCGCAGAAAGCAATGGCAACCTACTGCGGGATAATTTTTTGCCCAGTCAGTATTGTCTCTTTCGAGACATGATCGCCCAAAGCGTGTATCACGTGTGGCACTCAACTGAATGCTTCATGTGACCGAGATTAAACTTAACCTCACTTCGAATATGTATAGCAAGGGGCAATGCCTACAAGCTTAGAGTTTCTCACTGTCCCAAACTATTGATTTTGCTTTTGTAAAAGACAATACTGGTTTGCAGTGAAGCTGTATGATTACTAATTTGAATCAAACCCATTTGCATAGTTACCAGTGTATTGCAGTTCCTAATCATAAATTTTATATTCCTTATTCATGTTATTTTTCCTCTGTTATGTGTACTACCTCTTCTAGATGTACACTACCGGCCATAATTATTAGGCGACCCCAGATCTTTTTTTAAATGAAGCTCTCCAGGGCAGAATCCGTGAAAATATTTGTAGAAAATACAGAGGAAAGCCACATGCTATCAGTGAGAAAGTGATTGTTCACGCTTCCATTATTTTGTTTTAATATTTTATACACATACGCACACTCTCTCTCTCTCTCTCTCTCTCTCTCTCTCTCTCTATATATATATATATATATATATATATATATATATATATATACACTGCCGGCCATAATTATTAGGCCACCTCAGTTTTTTTTAAAGAAATTATGTATATCATACTGTTTTTAGTATTTATTGCCTAGTGGATAATTCTAAATGAAAATAGAATGGTTCTTTTGTTATTATTACTTTGCAAAATTTTACAATGCAGCCAGGAAGCCTTTGCTTCGGCCAGCTAATAAGAAGATGAGACTAGCATAGGAAAGAGATAACAAAAACTGGACACCAGAGCAGTTCATTTGATACACATGTTATTGTGCCGTATTAACAAAAAAAACAAAAACATTCTATTTTCATTTAGAATTATTCACTTGGCAATAAATATTAAAAATAGGATGAAATACATCATTTCTTTTAAAAAACAGGGGTTCACCTAATAATTATGACCAGTAGTGTAGGTGATAATGGTTCTCAGCACTTTCCGATCCCTTCTCGAATTAAGCAAAGTTACTTACAGTCCCCCCCCCCTCTAATCCTAAAGTGGTGGGTAAGAAGATAAACTGCATCCGTCAGCAAGATCATTAATAGGGAGATTGGGATTTTTGAGAAGCGTGGAACCACATTTTAATTACTGTTGTTCTAAGGCCCACCCTAACCCGGGTAGTATCACTGGTTAGGTTTCCAGATATGGGAAAGTAGCGAACACGTAAACAAAAACAATGCCTTATGAAACTATAAAAATTACATTTTTATAGAAAAATCACTTGCGATGTATTTTATAGTAGAATTACCAACAATATATTTTATCTGCAGTTGAAGGCCTGCAACTGCGTCCAAAATATATTTAACTGAAGCCATAAAATTGTGTTCAAAATACCTAGATTTCAGAATTAAATAACCTATAGAGGTTGATATGCCGTTAAATAAAGTCAAACAAAATTATTTACAAAATTATTTCTGTAAGGTTTTATGTTTCTCTCTTTCCTTCTTTTCTTCAATAGGTCTTGTGAGTGTTTTGTTCTTCAAGGATCCTTCTTTCTTATGCATTCTAGAAATTTTTGTTATCTCTTTTTGTTTTTCAAAATAAGTAATTTACGTACTTGTTTCCATTCTCCTTAAAACTTCCTCTTTTCTCAGATGTTCTGCCTATAGCATCTTCAGCATCTTTCTTCAGAAATGCACCTCCCTTGCCACATGATTTTTTTTCTATAAAGAAATTGCCCAATAGTAAGCACTCTTTTTAATATTTGTAATCAGTTTTACCTGTTTTTTAATACTTTGCTTACGTTCTGGAAGGTAACTTTTGTTATTGCAAATTGATTTCGGATCTCTCGTCAACACCCAACCTGACAGAAATGAGTCTTATGTGTACACGTCACCAGGATAAAAATTGCTCACTTCTCCTGAAATTTCCTAATTATAATTTCCCAGGCAACCGGTATTAAACTTAACGCCCACCAGAAGTAGAGGTACGATAAGAGAGAAGTATACGACATCAGAGTTTCCTACAGTTCTCAAAAATTCCTTTTAATTTGTTCTGCACTTACTGCTGTTTGAAACATATGTTTATACCTTGTTTAAGTAAAATATCAACACTTTTCCAGACAAAAATAGATTATTTTAAGACAAAGTTTTAATTGAGGAAGGAAAATTATATAATTTAAATTATGCATTCGAAATCATCCGTTTAACTGCTGTGCAAATGAAGAGACTTTAGATACGCAACTGTTTCATCCACGAAACATACATACAATAAAATATAATTGAGTTTATCTTGCTTTCTATCCTCAAACACAGGCATTTTTATGTTAACATCCATGGAAAATTCAAAGCTTTCAGACAACGCTTAGAAAATTCCACTTCACCACACTAGACGCACCAAAATGACGTTGCTTGTTACTTAGCGCCTTTTTCTTAGAAAATGAATTCTCTTTTTTTGGCGGGGTTGTTTTTGGAAATTGCATATTGTTTCTTGCCTAAATTTCTTTAGAATTCTGTTAAGATAATTCTTTCTTCAGTCGATGCGGCATTGTCATCGTTTCAAAATCACAACGTTATCTTTGGAAATAATGGAAACGCTTTTATTTTACATCATTTGTATTCTTTTTTTTTCAAGTAATTTTATTCTTAATTGTAGATTTGTAGCAGGTTTACTAAAACTGCAGCAGAGTTAATCGCTTTCGGATTTTTTCTCTATTTCGATTTTTCGTATTTGAAAATATTTTATCAGAGCCACCCAAAAATAATGGAGACATTAGACAATTCCCTATTTACATTGTTCTCATTGTACTGGAGTAATTAAAATATAAACATTTTATGTTATTCTGCCTTACTATCGAAGTAAATCATTTCTATATTTTAGAAGACTTGTTTGTAATCATTTTTTATAGTTTAGAAGACTGTCTATACTTCTGAGATGAGGTAGTATTTATACTATTTACATTGTTCGTAACATTGTCCTCATCTTTATTGCTATTATTACGACGTTTTGGCCGTTGGCGCTCCGGCCTTCTTCAGGTGTTAGGAATTTCGAACCAAGCTCTTTATTACGATCATTATATAATTCTCTTTCCATGTGCGATGGTGCTTCTGGTAGCCATGTAGTTAGCATTGCACATGGAATGAGAATGATATACCCCAGTGATTGCAATAAAGAGCTTGGTTCGAAATTCTTAGCACCCGAAGAAGGCCGAAACGTCGTAATAATGGCAATAAAGTTGGGGACAATAGTCCGAATAATGTAAATAGTTTAGAAATCTTGTTTTAAATAATTTCCAAATTTTAGAAGAATGTATCAAAATACATCTATAGTTCAGAAGACTTGTTTTAAAAATTACGATTGTTTAGAACATTTATTTGTAATCATTCCTTTAGTTTAGAAGACTTGTTCTTAATCATTTCTATATTTTAGAAAACATATATTTCACAATTTCTGTGGTTTCGAAGAGTTATTCTTAATATATACTTTAAATGACTTGTTTTACATTATTTGTATAGTTTAGAAGACTTGTTATTAATACTTACCCAACCAAAACAATTATTAAAATTATATTTCCGGGTTATTTGATGTTCTTATTTTTTTCAACGAACTCGTTAACTACCCTCCCTGAATTTATTCTGCAGGGCCCGGAAGAAATACTTCCAGCATCATATACCTTCAAGAAATACATCCCACAAAATGGTAAGACATTAGATAGATAAAAACATCATTGCCACTAATGTCCTATCATTATGTCGGATGATTTTTCTGCTAGGTATATGCGATAGGCATTTCTGTCCCGCCCTGTATTTTCAGATTTTTCTCTTCGCGCCATTATTTACGACTCCCTTTTTTATGACAGAGTACATCAATGGATGCGCTTTGTGATGGTATTGGCTCGGAACTACAAATCGGGATTCCGAGTTCGAATTCCAGTTGAATTACTTGTATTCACTTACCCTTGGGAAACCTGGTATTTTTTACAATAACAATTTGAAAAAATACCAGGTTGGGAAACTGGCGCGGGATATCCTTCTCTTAATGAGGGTGAATGGTCCTCTCTTAAGCCGTGGTAGGCATCTCGTCTAGTGATGGTGTCACGATAAAAACACCCTTGGTAGCTCTATCGAAGCATCAATTATTCAGCTACTGACAAGATTTTGAATCTCGGCCGAGGCTGCAGAATAATGATGATGATGATTAATCTGTATCTTTCCTTCGGTTATGGGTTAAATAACAGGACAGATTAGGTTCTATAGCCTTGGCTGGCAACTAGTTTACCGCAGAAAATAATGGCAGCCTACTGTGGGATAATCTTCTGCCCAGTCAGTTATGTCTCTTTCGAGACATGATCGCCCAAGCGTGTATCACGTATGGCACTTAACTGACATCATATCGGTTAAAAAGTAGATTCTTACAGTCTGATGTTTTCTGCCAGTAATTCGCACAAGAATAGTTACTTTCCAGTAATCGATTAATTCTGATGTTGCTTTTCTATTTGATCTAATTATTTTAATAACTTAGATATTAATTGAATTATTAACTTACTTGTTTTTCATTGAATTGGTTGCTGTTAAAAGCGGTTAATGAGGCAAATAAGACAACTTAAAAACACTTGGATCACATGTATACAATATATTTATGACACTGAGTGTGAAATAAGAACATCACAACAGCACTTTTGCTTCCTTCTTGTGTACCAGGTTTATCGACCGTGAAATTGTTCTGTCGCCAAAATACGGCGAAACATCAGAGTTAATTCTTTAGACATTGGCCTGCAGATCTAACATGAATGGTAATTCTCTAAGCTCAGCTTAAATGTGACAAAAGAACATAGTATAGGTCACCAAGTGATGATCAAATTCACTGCTCAATTGTAATGATTCTAGCATGATAAGCTTCCTAACCACTAGATCTAACATGAAAGCGGTTCTAAATTACAACAACCTTTTTGGTAAAATAACAAAATCATTCATGGATAATCGAATAAAAACAGGACTATCTATACAACTTACCTTTCTTCTGCCTTGCCGAAAAGCTTTCCCTGATCAAATTGATAAAAGAAACGTCCATGTCAGATATATTATGAAGATATGTATACGAATTAAACTCTCAGATGTTTTTATTTTACTTTCTTATTAACACTGATTAGCTTTCCGGATGTATAATATATCAATCTGTATATTGTACTGTAATTGTATTTTATCCAATTGTTCATTCAATACAAGCTTCTCCGGATACAGGTTTAATGATTGCGGCTGTTTAAGGAGTTAAAAAGAACAATTAAGAATTAAATATTATGAAGTAATTATCCGTAGACTAGAAGAGTTTAAAATCATAGTGGTTCGGGAAACATCGAGAGTCTCTTCCAAAAATAAGAACCGTGGTGAAGAAACTCTCTGAGTAGAACTTCCACCTTACTAATAAAATACGATGGGAATACGCATGAGTCAGCTCTGAGTTTGTTGTATAAAGAGTGCTAGCTGTAAATGTCCGTATTGGTGGAACCCTGTAATGTATCTTGTCGGAACATCTAACATGAAAATAGCAATAGATTAGGAAGAAGGGTCAGCAGTATTTTGTCTTTAGGAAGGAGAATGTAAGATGAAGAAAATTCACTACCCACAAAACCGCGTAAATGTTTTTCAATTCTGTCATGGTTGGAAAGTGGGATTGGGAAGCTCCTGCCCAAATCTGGCAGCAATGCTGCTATTTGTTTTTTTTTTTTTTTTTTTTTTTTTATCTAATCTTACTAATGTACACAGGTACCTTCTGGGTCGTTATAAAGAACTGACCATATTGACAGCATCTTTAAAGATTAATCGTATATTTGTTCTATTTATGGTTAGGTGTGACTTTTGGTTCTAATAAACTTTCAAAGCAGAGAACCTAGTTGGGGAATTAAAAATTAAAATTCTATAAATCTGACAAAGTAAAAACAAGCAGCTGCTCTCGAATATAACCTTCACTCATTTAATAACTGAGGCAAGAAATAGCCTTTCACTTGTAAAATCTCGAAAACGAAAGTTTTGTCTTTTAATAATCAAAGAGAGATATTCTGCCTTTCGTTACCATGACTTATGTTAACCTCAACTCATCGTGTCTTCTTGGTCTTGCGTATTATTTGTCCAAAACGATTTGTCTGAAAACTTCTTGAAAAAAGTACCATGTCTAATGGTATATTCTACCTAAATACTATTTCCAAAATTGTCTACATGTATGTGGGTATTATATGGCATTAGATATGACGTTTCTTTTTCCAAAAAAATCAGATTCGATTCATATCATTAGAAATGGAATTATTAAACTGAATCATTTGTCTGATCTGCTGCTACGAGGATCAGCTCATTGAGTAATTTCGCACAGATTTTTCTCACTAAAATCCATCTTGCACATTTATAAATCTATCATTCCTCTGTACATTGAATATTACTGCCATATCTGGTGCGATGACCTTGTAATATATATCTCGAGATTGTCAACAATATCTAAAAAAAGGTTTCTAATGGTCCCCGTCCTGACAATTCAACTTCGGTCACTTTTCCACCTGTCCTCCTTCTGTCTTTTTTATTTTTTCCATTGCATTTGTTATGGTCAGCTCTCCTTCTTGGTACAGTGACAACATGGATTTAAGTGTTCTCCAAGATTAACAAATACTTTTTCGTCGTTTTAAAATTGCAATAGCTAGTTATAATCGTAAGTTCTATTTTAATAATTTCTTTTCTTGCAAATCTCACCCTTGTAACTCTCTTCCAGTTCCTTGCTTCCTTGACACCTACTTTTATAAACTTAAATGCAACGTCAATCGCCATCTCTTGTCTTCTTGAACCCTGTTTTCTTATTGTCATTTCTTCTCACCAAAGAGTCTTTGCGTCTTAGTGGCCTTATCTCCTTGCTTGGGGTGAAAGGGTTTAATATAAAACTAACTTTTATTTCAGCTTATTTTTGCTAATCGAAAAAAAACCATACGATTTATTATTTAGATTATTTATTTATCAAAATTGCCTATCATAAAATTTGGTCTGATATTACACCAACATTTCTCACATCAATAAATTGTAGGGCATTTGCAACTTTTTATGCCCCACCAAAACTCATTTACGTTCTCATATTTTCTTTCAGTCTCGACTGTTTGTTTTGATTTTGTTTTTTACGGTTTATCTATCTCTTGTGAGTTATTATAAGAATATGTTTTGCGTTAGAACATAGCATTAACACTTTTTGGATGATACAAATTAATTTTTCCAGATACAATCCCTACTGTTTAAACGATACCTTCCCCAAAAGTATTTACGTGTAAGTGATTGGAATGACCCGAGTGGAATTCGAAATTGGCTCTCTCGTTTTCCATGGAACGGAAATACTTAACAATAAAAAACTATATTCTGTTTGATATATTTCTAGTGGTGATCTGTGGGAATTTTAAACTTCTTTCACCAAAATAGATTTCTAGCTGTAAGATGTTGATAAACGGTCCATGGGATATGGTAAGTTTGATTAATTAATAACACTTAGGAGCTCAGGTAGTGACGACTGATATTTAAATAAAATTAAAGACTATTTTATATGCATGCTTTAAACAAAGCAATTGAGATACAAAGACATATTTAACGCCTTTTAAATTTGTTTGTTGTATTATTTTCTGCGAAATGAATGTTTCTTTATGATGCCTAAGTTGAAATAAAAATCAGTATGTGGGTGCATGAAAGGATAGGGGATTTAGATACACAGCGATCTTTGGTAAATATTTCATCAGTTGAAGCAGGATGTACAATTGATGTCTCTTTAGATGTTGTCAGTAGCTAAAAATTTCTCGTTGCCGATTCATGTTTAAATTCTTTTTTTAATATTCTCAATACTTAGGATTTTCAACACTAAAATAGAATCATTTGGCAGATCTATTTTTCTCTATGTCGAACAAAGTATACAGCTTATTGTATGGAAACTGATGTAATGAATATGTAATGAAAATTCATACACCTTGGTTCTCCCTCACAGTAATGTGAATGGCTGCTGTCAGCCATAAATACAGACAAAGGCGATGACGCATAGAGGTCTACGACCATAGGTCTACAGTTCTACGACTATTGGTCTACGTCTATTGTCTACGCCTACGTCTCAGGATACTGTATACGACGAGTACTGTCAATTACGTCTACGTACGAGATTGTCCTACCCGGCTACTGTTGCCTAAACCGCTTAGCTACCTCGAATGATATATATATATATATATATATATATATATATATATATATAAAATCATTTCACCCCAAGCAAGGCATTCCACTGCCACTATTGCGCATGGGGCTACATAGGGGAAGGTAAAGATAAGGAGTGATTAGACATAGGGAATGTCAGGAGGAAGGTGACAGATGAGTAAGGATACCGAGGATGAGGGTTGGGAAGATGGGAAGAGTGTTTGATAGAATGGGAGCAGGTTAGTGTGTTAGGAGGTGTCTATTGACTTTACATTTAAACTCCTGGAGATTGTAGCCGTCGGAGAAGCAATCGTGTGGAAGCGAATTCCACAATCGGGAAGTGCGAGGAAAGAAACTGTTGGAGTAGAAGTTATGGTTGTATTTTATCGGTTTCACTGTAAAAGGGTGGGATCTAGTTGCTAATCTGGTATCTCGAGCAAATTCGTACCTGGTAGTTCTGGGAGGCATATCCGTTTAATACCACCTTCATTGTGCGGTTAGGGAGGAATGACTGGATTAGTTCAAACAAATGTCCAGTTATACCATAGCTCCGCAGTTTACCTAGAAGTACAGCATGCCAAACTCTGTCGAATGCCTTAGATTTTTTTTTAATCATTTCACCCCAAGCAAGGCGGAAATGCCACTGATGTGCAGGGGGCTACATAAATGTAAAAAAATTAATTAGAAAAGAGTGAGGAGTACAAACTAGTTAGAAAGGAACAATAGAAAGCTGAGAAAGCAGGTGCGATGACAGATACATAGGTGGAGAGAAAGAGAAGGTTATACGGGGGTGGGGAGAGAGCTAGAGTCCAGTGGTTAGTAGATGAGTATTGACTTTGCATTTAAATTTCTGGAGGTTGTAGCCGTCAGGAAAGCAAGAATACAGGAGCGAGTTCCACAGGCGGGAAGTGCGAGAGTAGAAGCTGCAGGAGTAGAATTGTCGTCTGCATTTGGCTAACCTGACTGTGAATGGGTGGGACCCAGTTGCCAGTCTGGTTGCACGAGTAAACACCTGTTGAGGAGGCATCAGTGACTTAAATTCATCTGAGCAGAAGCCATGAAAGTATTTATAGAATAGACAAAGGGAGGCCACATTTCGACGATGGGGAAGTGGCTGCAGTCGAACCGCCAGATCAGTACCTATCACATTACAGACTCTCCTTTGGAGCCTGTCAAGAACACTGAGGAGAACGGCAGGGACACCTGACAATAAATGGCAGCAGTACTCCATGTACGGACGGATGGTTGACTTGTATATATGCAGGATGGATTCAGGTGGAAAAAACATCCTGGATCGACATAGTGACCCAACCAGTAGATTTTGCTATGGAATCAATATAGTGGTTCCATTTGAGGTCTGAGGACAGGGTAAGTCCGAGGAGGCGTAGTGTATTACTCTCCGGGAGAATCGCTTGATCCATGCTTATAGGAGGCAAGAGAGGTTGCCTGCAATGGTTGACAGACAACAGCTTGGTCTTAGATGAATTAAAGTTGACAAGCTACATCTTGCCCCAGTTCACCACAGAGTGTAGATCCCGTTCAAGGTCAGCAGCGAGATTATGTCTGTCCGCCACGACAGGTTTCTTACTGGTGCGGGAGTATATTGTAGTGTCATCTGCGTAGATGCCTACTTGGGACTTGATCTCATCTGGGAGGTCGTTCATGAAAATAAGGAAGAGCGTCGGGCCCAGGATAGAATCCTGTGGGACACCAGCATTCGTGCTGTAGGACGAAGAGGCACGCCCATTCAGAACGATCTTCATTTTGCGGTTATTTAAGAAAGATTGGATTAGGTCAAGCAGGCGACCGGTAATACCATAACCGCGTAGTTTGCATAGGAGGCCAGAGTGCCAAACCCTGTCGAAAGCCTTGGAGATGTCCAGAGCAACCGTGCGAGCCTCGTCAGACTCATCAAGGGCCTGTAGCATGTACTCCGTTACGGTTGTTAGCAGGTCGGCCGTGGACCTGACAAAGCGGAATCCATATTTAATCCATATTGCCTGTCGGAGAACAGTTTGTGGGCGGTGAGATGAACTATTTCAGCATTGATTATAGCCTCGAATACTTTCCCGAATATCGGTAGAAGACTGATAGGGCGATAGTTGGATAGGTCAGAGGGTTCACCACAATTCTTAAATACAGGAACGACTGAAGAGAACTTCCAGCATGCAGGAAAGCAGGAAGCAGAAAGGCAGTAGTTAAACAGATTAGAGAGGACAGGGGAAAGTTCAGGAGCACACCTCTTAAGGACTATCACCGGGATTCCATCGTCTCCACACGCCTTATGGGGGTCGAGTTTTGAAATTACTTTGGATACTACTGTCGGGGTAATATATACGTCGTGCAGTTTGACCTCAGTTCTAATAGGGAAGTCGGGTGGGTGTACTCCGTACGAGTCGAATGTGGAGTTGGATGAGAAGCACTCAGCTTTGTCCGCAGATGACGTGAGAACCTCAAATCCATGGATTAAAGGAGGTATTGAGGATTTCCTATTGTTGAGCACTCGTTTACAAATCCTTCAATAGTCCTTGGAGCCGAACTTGCGGTCAGCTATGCGCTGTCGCATTCTCTCAGCAAACAACTGTTTGGCGTCATTTAGGGTTCTCTTGCACTCATTGCGAGCAGATATGAACAGGCGCCTATTGTGATCAGTTGACTGTTTCCGGAATAGATGGAAGTAATGGTTCCTGTGGGCAATGGCGGCTGAGCAGGCCGGAGAGAACCACGGAGAGGAATGAGGTTTTAAGCAATACTTCCTGGTGGGTATGAAGGCATCAATGCCAGCTTTCACCCATGACGAGACCTCAGAGGCACAGTCATCAACTGATAGGTCGAACACTTTTCCTCAAGGGACGTCGCAGAGGAAATCGCGGAAGGCATCCCAGTCAGCTTTTAGGTAGAGGTAGGAGGTCCTATAGGTAGGAGGCTCCTGGGGGGAGTGAGATTGGAAAGAAATACTGAGAGAGACTACAGCGTGGTTGGAGTTGCCGAGAGGGCAAAGCTGCGAGACTTGACAGGCGTCAGGCGCAGAGGTGAAACATATATCTAGTAGTGAGGAATGACCCGAGGGATTGCTTGGGAAGCGAGTGGGGAAGTTCACCACTTGCGTAAGGGATTGGGAAATAGCAAAGTTCATGGCGTGAATGCTCGCTGTATCAGTAACGACGTTTTCAGGTCACTCAGTGTTATAAGGCATTGAGGTCTCCAAATACAAATATGTGGGCGAATGGGTGATAGGAAATAGCCTTATATATGTCGTCAGCAATGCTATCTAGTAAGGAGCAGTCAGGAAAGGAGGGAGGGAACGGTAAAGAAAGAATAGGTAACTAACCGAACTGAGGAGAGACAGGCGGAGACATATGTATTTGGTGATCAGTACATTCGAGTGAAGTCACCCTAGCTATGGGGGTGTTCACTGACATAGACACCCAGCCCATGCATGTGGACAGTGGAATCCTTCCTTAAAAGGGTAAGATAACCAGGAATGAAGAGGTCAGAGGAGGGAATGGCTGAGTTGAGGTTAGTTTTGCAGAGCGCAAGAATGTCAGGGGACTTTTCATGCAGGAACGCTTCTACACTAGGAAAGTTAGTACGAATGCCCCGGATATTAATGAAGGAAAGGTTAATGGGTTTAGGTGGTTTGGATTTAACTGGTTTAGGGTCATTTCTGATTTGTTTAGTCATGATTCTGTTTGTAGAAAGGGACCTAGGGTAGAGGATACAGCGGTCATTATCCACGATCTGTGCTGGGAGGGAAACTGGCTAGGGCTGCAACAAGGTGTGGCCTCGGGGTTGCCCACCGAAAGCTTGTAGGGACACCTATCCATGCGCGACATGGCACTACAAGAACCCCGATATTATACAACTCTGGATCAGAGCAGCCGCGCTTGACGCTACGCAAGAGTTAGGGCTCCTAACTACCAGTCGGAAGCAGCAACCAGGAAACTGGCAACCCGTGATGGCCCGAACGCAGGAAACTCACGGAAGCACCAATACCAAGGTCTGGAGAGAGAGAAGAGAAAGCCGGAAACTACATCCTAAACAGGAAACAAGGGGCAAGCCTCTACTCTAGTTCAATAGACGCGGGAAGAGTATGGACCGGGCGATAGTGTGACATATCTACTCCTAAGAAAAAAAGAAAAGAAAAAAAAAACACAAAACACAAACTTCCAAAAGTGGAGAGTTAACTAAGTTTTAACTTAGTTAAAGTCCAAATGAAGCATGAACGCCAAAAAGCGAGGAAAAAAAAATACAGATTTAAGAAACAATTCGTAACATACCTCAGAGTTTAACACGGGAAATTTGAATTAAGAAAGTTTCACTCTTCAATTCTTGCTTTTCCCAAAAATCAACATCGAGTTAAGCTGCTTGGTAAATTTGAATTCAAAGAACAGACCATAGCGGGGAGGGGTAACAAGTGGCTGCTGATACCTTGGCCAGAATAAATAAATATATATGTATATATTTACATATATACATATATATACATATATATATATATACTTCGTTAAAAACGACCGGCAAAGGAAGTCTTTATTTAATTTTTCCAGTATTCTTACATGTTTTCTTTTTTATGGAAATAAGGAAAGTAAAAATGTTCCATAATTTTGACTTTCCAAGCGCTTTCAACCTCTTCACAGGTCATTTAAGTTTTAACTTAGTTAAAGTCTAAATGAAGCATGAACTCCAAAAAGGAAAAAAAAAACGAAAAATACAGATATATATACAAAAAAAAGAAAAAAAAACGAAAAATACCTCACAGTTTAACACAGGAAATTTGAATTAAGAAAGTTTCAATCTTCAATTCTTGCTTTTCCCAAAAATCAACATCGAGTTAAGCTGCATGGTAAATTTGAATTCAAACACAGACCATAGCGGGGAGGGGTATCAAGTGGCTGCTGATACCTTGGCCAGGATAGCTTCGCATAACAGAATAAATAAATAAATAAAAATCCCAAATTTTTTTTTCCAAATGAAGCATGAACGCCAAAATTTGAGGAGAAAAAAATACAGATTTAAAGAAACAATTCGTAACATACCTCACATCCAATGCAACGGAGCCTGTGTGCTGTGAGATGCTGAACCACCTCGGCGTTGATAATGGCATCGAACACTTTGCCAAAGATCGGAAGAAGGCTGATAGGGCGGTAATTTGCAGGGTCAGAGGGTTCTCCAGTGTTTTTAAATATAGGAACTACAGAGGAAGATTTCCAACAAACAGGAAAGTAGGAAGCAGATAGGCAGAGGTTGTAGAGCTTACAAAGGACAGAGGAGAGTTCAGGGGCACATTTCTTTAAGACTATGGTTGGGATTCCGTCCCCACCGCTCGCTTTGTGAGGGTCAAGTTTTAAGATCATCTTAGAGACAAGCGAAGGTGTAATGTGGACATCATTCAGTTGTGCCTAGGTTCTAGGTAAGAAGTCGGGTGTAAAAACTCCAGATGAGTTCAGACTCGAATTGTTTGAGAATCTGCGGGCAAAGCATTCAGTCTTATCTGCTGGGGAGGTGAGGACCTCAAATTTGTTGATTAGCGGGGGTATTGTGGACTTGCTCTTGTTAAGTACTCTTTTACAGAGTCGCCAGTAGTCTTTAGCGCCGAATTTAGAGCATGCTATGCGTTGCTTCATTCTGGCAGCAAACAACATCTTAGCTTCGTTAAGTATCTTTTTACACTTATTACGAGCTGAAGTGAAAAGGCGCCTGTTTTGGTCCGACGCGTAGTTACGATAGAGTCGGAAGAAATGATTCCGGTGGGCAATGGCAGCAAAGTGACGAATGAGATTTAAGCTGGAATTTCCTAGCAGGGATGAAGGCATCGATGCCAGCCTTAACCCAGGAGGAGAGCTCGGATGCACATTCTTCGATGGGAAGACTAAAAACGTTGTTCCAAGGGATGTCACAGAGGAAGTCTCGGAACGAATCCCAGTCTGCTCTTTGATAGCAGTAGGATATTCTACTTGTCTGGGTTTCATGGGTCGGGCGGGAGTGGAGTGAAATATTGACGGACACTACAGTGTGGTCAGAGTTTCCGAGTGGGCAGAGTTGTCTGGTAGTGCAAGAGTCTGGGATGGAAGTGAAGCAGCGGTCTAGAAGTGAGTCCCTTCCGTTAGGGTTGTCGGAGAAACGCGTGGGGAAGTCCACTACTTGCGTAAGGGATTGGGCGATTGAAAAGTTCATGGTGTGGACACCAGCAGGGTCGGTGACAGCGTTCTTTAGCCACTCGGTGTGGTGGGCGTTAAAGTCATAAAACACGAATACATGGGCAGAGGGATGGGAAGAATTGGCTTTGTCGATATTGTCAGAAATTATGTCAAGTAACGAACAATCAGGGGAGGAAGGAGAGCGGTAGAAAAAGAAGAGATAGCTAATCGAGCTGAGAAGTGAGAAGGCGGAAGCATATGAAAGAATGATCTGGGGATTCAGAAGATGATACCCTAGCTAAGGGAAGGTGTTCGCTGACATAGACACCAAGCCCATGCATATGAACATTGGAGTCCTTCCTGAAGAGGGGAAGGTAGCCAGGAACGTAGAACTCAGATGAGGGCATAGAAGGGTTAAGATTAGTTTCACATAGGGCTAATATATCAGGTGAGTTATTGTGGAGAAATGAATCTAAGCTGAGGAAGTTGGTGCGGATGCCGCGTATATTAATGAAAGAGATGCAGACAGGTTTGGGCGTTTTCAAATGAGCTGGTTTAGTTTTGCTATTATGCTTGCTTTTTTACATAGTGATTCAGTTAAGGAGAGGTCTTAGAATAGAATCAGTCGGTCAATCGTTTGCAACTTGTGAAGGATGGAGACTGGCGCGGCCTACAACATAATGTGGCCTCGGGGTTGCCCACCGAACGTTCATGCAGGGACGCCCGTCCATGCGCGATATGGCACTACATGAACCCCGGTATTATTCAACTGTTGATCAGAACAGCCTCTCAAGACTCTAAGCAAGAGTTCGGGCTCCTAACTACCAGTCGGAAGCAGCAACCAGGAAACTGCCAACCCGGTACCCTCAGAATGTCAAGACGTTGCCACCATACTCCGTAACTGCAAAGAGCTTCCAGCTGAACTAACACTAAGACCGGAGAAGGGGGATGAACCGGGAACCCCTTCCTAAACAAGAAACAAGGCGATCACCTCTACACTTATTCAAAAGAAGTGGGTGGAGACCGGACGATAGTAGGAACTATCTACTCCAATTAAAAAAAAGAAAAAAACGAAAAAAAAATTTCAAAAAATTACAGAAAAACAGATTGAAAAATGGACTGAATCCCGGTTGACTTACCAAAAGCAACTAACACTGGAAAGTTGATTTAATTAAATTTCTGAAGACAAAAATAGAAATTAAACCATTTTTTACAGAATATAGTTGAGTTAAGCAGCATGCGTTTGCTGGCCAACCGTTACGAATTGAATGTCTCGAAGACAGAAATTTAACTCTTCTACAAGACAAAACTAATGGAATTAATTGAACCGTGATACTATTTATCTTAAGTCGAAAATAACCTTGAATTGCAAAATGATTTGCACAAACTAAGTTAGTGACAAAAAAAAAAAAATCAAAGACGAACAAAAAACGAAAAAAAAATATTTCCAAATATATATATATATATATATATATCCCTTTCCGGAACATATCAGAATGTAACTTTGTAATTTCCAAAAACGAAGTCATAAACTGTGTTTCTTATTTGAGCATATTCGTGTAGACCTTAACAAGATATACGCAAAATATTTTCGTTTGTTCAGAGGAAAGTGTAGCTTTTACGAATGATAACACAAAATAAAATACTTAGGATCAGATCAAATGTTTAGCAAGAAATAGTTTTCCACATTTTTCTAGCTCAACGGATTAAAGGCTTTCAGAATTCTATTTAATCAGATTACTGCAATATTTTCCTGAGTGACAAAACTTTTAAAGGCAAAAAAAAGAGATCAAAGAAGAATTCCTTTTAACCAGATGGAATAAAAAAAACTTCCTGACGACATTTTTAAATGTCATGCTACTTCATATTGTAGGCGAATAAAGCTTCTTACAGATTCTTTTTCGTTAATAACTTCTAATTACAATTTCTTCTTCAGAAATATATATATATATATATATATATATGTTAGTCCTGGGTATGATGGTTAACTGCATCTGGCAGAAAGGCCTCTCATCGAGGGAGGGATTGTGAGGAGCATGCAACCACCTCTTAATTGCTGTTGCTCCCAGGTTCACCTTGACATAGATTGGTAGCACCTGATAGGGTCCCAGCTATGAGCAAATAGTTAACCCCTAAACTGGGGTCAAAATACTATGAAAGTATTAAAATATACTTTTATAGAAAGGGTTACATAAAAAGAGACTTTTATAGAAAAAATACATTTTTGAAGGAAAAATACTACCAAAAATACAATTTTGAAGGAAAAGATTATTACCAGTAATACATTTTTAATACAAAACTAGAAGACGTTTTCAGTTTTTTAAAATAGAAAACAGTTTTTTATCGAAATCTGACTAAATCAACTTTCTCATCATAACCGAAATTTAAAAAAATACCTTAAAACCCCACCTTTTTGGCATTAAATAACCCACAGAGGCTGATATGCCGTTAAACAAAACTCATACTCTTGAGAAATATAGTGAAGTTGTTTCCAGTAGCTTTCTCCAAAGTTTCAGTGCTTTCCTTCTCTTATACTGGTTGCTATTCATATCTATAGCGCTCAGTCTACATTGATATATTACATGATATATGTGCGTTGTGGTGCAGTGGATATTGGTTCGGAACGAGAAATCGGAGAGCCAAGTTCGAATTCCAGTTGAATTCTTTGCATATACTTACGCGCATATACCGCTAGGAAACGTATTAATCCGTCGCTGCTATCCCTAGTTATGGGTTAAATAACAGGTCAGGTTGTATTCTATAGGCTTAGTTGGCAATCAGTCTATAGTAATGGCAAACTGCATCACGTATGGAACTTACTATTACATGGAGTGGGGTAAGAAACAGAGATAGATTCGCGTTTTTCACAAAAAAAAATTGTAAACACGCCATTGATTCGGCCGGAATTTGGGCTCGGCATGCAGATTTTACTTTCAACGCTGAATTCTTTCAATACCCATACTTCGCAAACAAAGATTTGGGTTTTGGCAAGTAAAATTGTACCAAATAAAACTTCGAATTACCTCATCAAACAAGGCGACAGCGTGTCACGTTTATTCTACAACGGAAAATTTGGCAGAAAAAAACAGAACTAAATAAGATTAGTAGCACAAAAAAGCTGCCATGAGTATCAAAAGTTATCATAATGAGTCTTTCGCCCTTGTCTGGCGTGGCCAGTCAGAAAAAAAACTGCTCGGTAAATAAACATAACAGGGCTTGTTTTGATTTTCGGAGCTTGGTGAGCGAAAGTGCGTTTCTGCTTTTGGAAGATTGGACTTCTGGCCCCGTTTATGTTACTTAGTTGAGTGCTGGATTGTTCACAACAGATTTGCAATTAAAATTAACGTTAGCACGATGATTTTCTTCAAAAACTGATGTTGGTGAAATCTGAACGTCTTATTTTAATCTATCTAAAAAAGGCAAGTTTGTTTCCTCTAAGCAATATAATTCACACAAGAAGTTCAAATTAGTTATTTAAACGATGAAATAGTAGGAAATTTTTGTTTTCTCGCTTTCTTTTTTTTTCTTTTTCTCTTCTTCCTTTTTGTCTTCTTCTTTTATTATTATTAAATGAACAGCCAGTCGCAATGTCTGGTTTAGGCATATCGGGTTACGTGGCATAGGTCTTGTTGGTCGTCTAGGCTTTGATTTATATGTTCCATTTTTGAAAAGACGTAAATGAATGATTTGCTTTGAAATGAAAGTGCAAATAACTTTGAACTTATTTTATTGTGTGTGTCCGTTACCTATAGACTCCGAAACGGCTGAACCAATTTTCTTGAAATTTACACAGTTGTACTATAAGCGTCTGCGAGTGTGCTTAGCTAGGTTTTGCATCGAGGTACCCCCGATAAATATCGAAAATCGATAATCGAAAAAATCGGGTTATAGAAGGAGTGGTCCGATTTTAATCAAATTTGATACACTTATAGACAAAGACATAAAAAACGATATTCAGAACTTTCAAGGTTGCAGTTCTTAAAATAGTACAGAAAATCGACAGTATATATATATATATATATAAATGGCAAGATGTTTGTGTCTGTGTCTGTTTATCTCTCTGTATGTCTTTATTTTTTTCAGCCCTTTTATTTTAGGTTTTTGCTTTTGTTTGGCTCTAAGTAGGTATAATTGTAGTTCTTAGTCTCAGCCATGATACCATTTACTCAGAGGACTTATTTAGCCTTCAGAATTCAGTTTACGACGAAAACAACTTATTTGATATCGATACCAGGAAATCAAAATTTGACTTACATCCATTCATTTTTCTTTCAGTCTACGATTTCGCTTTAACTGGAAACACCTATTGCTTTTTAGTCTTTCGTGCCAACGTCCAAAGAGTCTGAGCTCCAGAACCATGGATTAACTTTAAAGCTTTTATTATACCCGAGCAACGCCGGGCTATACTGCTAGTGCTTCACAACTTCAAAAAAGGTAAGAAAAATTTAATTTTCGAATAAAAAATGAATACAATACAATCCTTTTTTTCAAGAGAAGCCTATGATTACCTTATGGTATCCAAAGTCTCTTCTAGAAGTAAAATATTTCTTTCAATAAGAAGAGTTGATATTCGTGTTAATTTTAAATTTTTATTATTTACTTAAAAGCCAAAACAATAGAGATTGTCCACTAGAATTTATACACAGCTAATATCTCTCTTAAATTTAGATGTAATCCAAGAGACATAATGATTTAGTTCTGCCTCCAATCTAGCCAGTCAGTTAAGTGCCATACATGATACACGCCTTGGGCGATCATGTCTCGAAAAAGACATGACTGACTGGGCAGAAGATTTCCTGCAGTAAATTGCCATTCTGCGGTAGACTAATTGTCAACCAAGGTTATAGAATCCATTATGTCCTACTATTTACCCCATAACTGGAGGGAGATTTGCGTGGAAATGAATGCAACTGTAATTCGAACTCGGATCTCCGACTTTCAGTTCCTATTGTATTCGTATTTATAGAAAGAATACAGGGAACCTATGTTATGGAAACGGGAAAGTGACTGAAGTTTAGATGCCAGGTCAGCATCACTAACATTACAGATTCTTCTTTAGATATTATCAAGGCTTTTTAAATAAATATATTTATATATAAAAGTATATGGAAAGGTCAACACTGAGCGGCAATGGTCTGTTTAATATTTGAACCATGTTCTGAAGATTGAGCTCAAGCGTTAAGCAGGCTGTCACTGATCGGTGATCACATCAGTGTCGGTTTTTTTATATTAACATACGCTGCATCTCTGATATTGGGCACTTTTATCCATAAATATAACATATCTTACAACTATACTTTATCATATGTATTTTTAATTCATATCCTAAACGTAAACTAAGCAATATAAAAACAATTGATCTTATTTTTAAATCCGATATCTTTTTACTACTTCCAACAGAAACCCAAGAAACGAAACTGGGCAGATATGTCTCTCGGGGAAAATCTGAACGAATGAATACACGTTAACACCAAATAGAACCTTCTTAGCTTTTGTAATTTTTCGTAGCTGAATGGACAAAGCCCACTTGATCACACGGTACTTTCTCCTTCAAAGTGGGACGCAAGTTCAAATCCGGCCATAAGGCACATTGTTTTTTCAGATTTGCAAGCCAGTAGACGAGAAAAATAATGTTTAGAATAAATGGAGCGTCCTACTCAAATACAGGTATCCATTAAGAGTGAAGTTTCGCTTAAGAGGAATAAAAAAAATAGAAACTAAAAACCTAGTGTTGTTACCAAAAAAAGAAAGTTTGCCATGTAATTAAAAGGAAACCTAATAAAAAAAAAAGGAATTTACAAAAAATAAAAAAATAAAAATAAAAAAACACTAAATGACAGATACCTACCGATTTCGAGATATTCCGTTTTAATGCTGGCAGGAGACATAACTCAATGTCTATATCATCACAAAGAAATATATCATTCAGATGGATCAGATAGGACAAGCAATTAATATATTTTTTGCACATTTCCATTTCGTATGTATCTGTATGTATTTTGTTTTTAATACTTAGAAAAGCATAATTCTTTCTTTCATGTGATATTGGATCGAATTGTGTAGATGAAATTGATAGATTATTCAGACAATATAAATATTTCGGTTGTAAAATTACTAGAACTGTTTCGCCATTTTCAGATGATACGAATAAACTAATTTTTAAAGAGAATTCAAAAGATACAAAGTACCATAGAAAATTTCAAAGAATATTATACAAATGAAAAGACTAATAAAGTACAAACATTTAATACTATCCTTTCAGAGCAGAATTATATATATACATTTACGCACTCACACCCTGATTGAGCACTCTGGAAGAATGGTAGACTTTAAAAAACAGTAGCTACTCTGACATCTATGCATCGTTCATTCAGCAATGAATTAAAACACTCTCAGCTATTGGACGTGTATAATGATAATATACACACTAAAAAATCTGGCTCCTTCTACCGAGCGCCCATAGCTCAGAGGTAGAATCGCCGACTGACGCCAATTCGGTCGGGTTTCAATCCTGGGTAAAATGCAATCGGCTGTCTAACCGTAATGATGAGCTGTGATACAGCGAAACAAATCTGTCTGCGGATGGCTATATATATATATATATATATATATATAGTATCTGGAAGCATGCACGTTCAATAATACCTTCGTTACGCAATTTGAAAGGAATGATTAGATTAGACAAAACAATCGTTCAGTTATAGCCCCGTGGCTTGCGTAGAAGGCCAGCATGCCCGATTCTGTCAAACGCTTTGGAGATATTCAGGGCAACAGGTCTAGCTTCGCCGTTCTTATCCAGAGCCTGGTATATATACTTAGTGATGGTCGTTACCATATCAGTAGTAGACCTGGTGAAGTGGAAACTATACTGTTTGTCACTGAAGAGACTGTGGACTGTGAGATGCTAACCACTTCGGCGTTGATAATAATCTCGAACACTTTGCCAAAAATTGGAAGGCGGCTGATAAGGCGACAGTTAGAGTGGTCCAAGGGTTCTCCATAATTCTTAAATACAGGAACCACAGAGGAGGACTTCTAGCAGGCAGGAAAGCAAGAAGCACTACTTTTAGAGTTTAGAGAGGACAGAGGAGAGTTCAGGGGCACATTTCTTCAGGACAATGATTGGGATTCCATCGCATTCTCTCTCTCTCTCTATCTCTCTCTCTCTCTCTCTCGCTATATATATATATGTATGTATTATCGTAATAATAGTAAGAACTAATGGAATAACAATCTACAGATCGTAGCATTCACTTTTTAAAACTGTTCGACATTTAGAGTAATATTTATAGTGATATTTTTATTATTGGTATTTATAATAAAATCATTTTCACCTCAAAACAAGCGCTGTCGTGTTTCAGTACTATCAATAGTACCTCATCAGGTGACTTACGGCTGCAAAAGTTATGTAATGAATATATATATATAAATTTCAAAACCAAACATTATCTTATCCAGACTCCCCACTTAATTGCCTGGATAAAGTAATATTTTGTTTTTAAATTTTAAATTTCTATATATATATATTCATTCCCTAACTCTTGTAACCATAAATTGCTTGATGAGATAATGTAGATAGTAACGAAAAACGACAGCTCTTGTGTAGTGGCGACAAATGTTTTTTTATAAGGAATAACAATATTAAAATATTACTATATATATATTTATATATATTAACAAATATACATAGTATCCCTCACCCGTAGTGCGACTCAAAGTTTAATGCCCAACGAAATCTTCATACACTGGATAGAAACTTACGGTTACACAATTTGAATATTAATTATAAAATATCTGGCTAATGCAATTATGGCGCAGTCCATATATACGGGGATTACTTTTTTTTCTTTTAGAAATATATGTTGTATTTAAAATAGATGATATTTTTATTTTATATAAATAAAACGAGCGGTAATAAATATTTTATATTATATATAAACCAAACAGCGATTAATGGTATTCATTTATTTAAAAGTTTATATTAAAATAGATTTAAATCTATCAGAAAAATAATTATTTATTTTATATTAAACAGAAAGATGTATTATTATTTTTTTAATTATTTAAAAAGATTTTTGTAGTTAATTTTTATTTAAAAATAAACGGATCAAGACATCATAAAAAATTAATAAAATATAACTAATATAAAGGTAATAATTTACCATAAAAATTAATCTGGATCAATCTATTTTAACAAATAGTTTTTTTTTCATATTAATATATAGTCATTTGTCTTTAATAAGTTAGTGTTGTTAATATATAGTCATTTGTCTTTAATAAGTTATTGTTGTTAATATATAGTCATTTGTCTTTAATAAGTTAGTGTTGTTAAGTTTTTTTAAGGTAACTAAATTTTTTACAAGGAATAAATTACATCTGTCGCCTTTTCCATTGTAAGATTTAGTTTTTGCGTCAATATCCCACGTAATAACAGCTATGTTATCTTTTTCTTCTTCTATGTGCCTTGTCCTTTCAGGACGTAGGCGATCATGGTTTTCAACGTCTTCCTGTCCCTGCTGGCATGTAGCACGATTTCTCCTGTTACACCACGCAACCCCCGTTCTGCCATCCACCCGATCAGGCCAGTCAAGTAATTATGCGCTGCTTTCCTCTGTCTTGCCTTCTCTCTATCTGGCCGGTTAGTATCAGATTCTCGACGCTCTCCTTCCCTATTATATGTCTCAGGAACTTTAACAATCTCTTCCTGATGCTCAGTATAATTCCCTTTTCGTTTCCATCCTTTCCAAAACCTCATCATTGCTCGATCCATGATATTCGCAGCATCCTTCTGTAGCTTCAAGTTTTTCCTTCATCTTTCACTGTCATATTAAAGAGCTGACATCACATAGAAATCCAGTACCCACTTTTTTGTTTCTAGTGAAATTTTCCTGTCTCTTAGTACTCTACTCAGCTCCTTGAATGCGTCCTTCGTCATGCTAATTCGTCTTCGGATCTCTGTCACATTTTTCGTCTTCGGTTAGAGCACTTCCCAGGTATTTAAAGTTTTGTACCAGCTTGATTTTAGTATCCCCCACTTGTTTTTGGCATCTTGGGCTGCTCTTTTTGCTGATGACCATGCATTCGATTTTCTTACAGTTTATTTGTAGTCCTTTCTTGTCACTCACTTTCAGTTTCCTTTCCATGTCTGCTATCAGCACTGCATCATCTGCGTACCTTATGTTGTTGAATTTGTGGCCTTCGATGACAAATCCTGGCATAACATCTAGGGTCATCAGAAAAGTCTTGCTATACAAGTTGAATAGATCCGGTGAAAAGATACATCCTTGTTTTACGCCCCTTTCTAGCTTTGTATATCTGCTGAATTCGTTATCTGTTCTTATGCGGGCGGTTTGTTGCGAGTAGAGATTCTTGATTACTCTTATGTCTTTTCCAAATATGTCGAGGCTGCTGAGCATCTTCATTTTTTTTATACGTATTTTGTTGAACCTCTTTGCATAAGCGATAAAACATAGGTACAAGTTCTTCTTCATTTGTATTGCCCTTTTGGAGAGCATCCTAATCTTAAATATTGCGATCCATGTTCCAGTGTTGTTGACGAAACCGCACTTATCTCGTCCTATCTCTGGCCTGATTTTGCTTCTCGCTCTATTCAACCGGATTCGGACGATCAGTTTTGTATCTTTAATTGCCGTAAATGTTTGTAGAGAGCAGTGTTGTTCATTTAATCTTCTTCTTCATTTATGTGCCCTGTCCCTTCAGGACGTAGGTGATCATGGTTATCTTGAAGTTTGGAATTGATCTCGACAGTTTTTTTGCCGCTATTACAGTATAAGCAGTGTAAACATAGCTGATCTGTTAGCAGTGTGCACCAAATAAGAACAAAGAACAGTGAGCCGAGTCTTCAGGTAAAATGCAGTCTCATCGATGATAATTCCCCGATTTGGCATTACCATCTTTCAAGCTTTCTGGATCTTCTCTTCAGTTGTAATAGCGAACATTCTCCGTGAAATTTGTTTCAAGGCATTAAAGTGTACTGTTGATCGCTGGATTTTGTGCATCAATCGTGATGGTGGAACGGTGAAGACTGTTCAGTAAACTCTGAATAAATGAGTCCTCTCATACTAGTGTTAACATAATTTTTATTATATATATATAATAAATCATTCAAAACTGATAATTATCTTTTAGACTGTTTCGCTTTTGTTAGATTCGCTTTTTGTTAGATAAGCTTGTTCGGGTCAGAATGAAAAAAATATATAAGTGTGACTTTTTATACTAAATGTCTAATATGTGTGTTAGGCTGGCGCCTTACGGTTGGAGTTAAAGACAAAATTGATTATTTCCTTATGATTTGTGTACTAAAGCCATTAAATGCTGGTTTTTGTTGTTGTTGTTGTTGATGATGATGATGATGATGTTGTTGTTGATTTTGCTTTAGTTATGCATCTTTTGATCTGAAACAAAAATATATTATCTATTTAATATTTAAAGACACACATACACACACACACACACACACACACAATTTCTTTCATTTTGATCCGAAAAAGCCTATCTAACGAGGGTGAAGTCTATAAAAACAATAAAGTTTGAAAAAAAAATGTTTGGACCTTGATTTATCAAAATTTTTATTCCAATTCTATAACATGTTATTATCATCGCACACACACACACACACACACACACACACACACACACACACACACACACTGGTCCTGGGTATGACCGTAAACTGCATCCGGCAGCAAGGCCTCTAATTGGGAGGTTGTGAGCAGCGTGGAACCACCTCTTAATTTTTTTTTTCCCAGGTCCAGGGTAGTAACACCTGTTAGGGTCCCAGCTATGGGTAAATAGTTAACCCCCAAACCGGGGTCAAAATGCTATGAAACTATTTACCAACAAAACGTTTTTGAATGAAAAATATTACCAACAAAACTTTTCTGAATGAAAAATATTACCAACGAAACATTTTTGAATGAAAAATGTTACCAACAAGTGTGATTTAAAATAAAAATACGTTTCTGGCCTTAAATGACCCTTTAGATGTCGATAGGCCTTTAAACAGCAACAAACAAACAAACACACACACACGTACACACACATACATATATATTAATGTATATTTAGATATTTTGGTAGCAATCTTTCATTTAAACATGATTTATTAGAAACGACCGATAAGAAGGATTTTATTAATTTTTGATTTAATTTTTCCCGTATTGCTATTTGTTTCCTTTTTGTTAGATATAAGGAATATAAAAAAAAGTTCCATAATGTTTAACTTTCCAAGCACTTTAAGCCACTTCAATGGATGTTATTTTTCCTATGTTGTTATTTTTATCTTCATGTTTTGACTGTTACGTAAATTTTTTGTTTTTGAATATATAATATCCGAGTGAATACAGAACGAAGAAAAAAATTTTCACAACGTCCAAAATATTAATTTAAAACAGTGCTCGATATATAATATATAAAGCTGTGAATATTTATTATAAATCCATTCCTGTCCACACCGCCTGATGAGACATTGTAATTTCAATGTCGAAACAAATGTACTATTTCTAGTGGATATATATTAAAAAAAAATTCTGTACATTTTCTAAAATATTATTTACAATAAATAAATAAATACACACACACACACACACACATATATATATATATATATATATATATATATATATATATATATAGACAACAGCAACCTTTATTTTAAAAATCTTAGATAAAATATAACCGACAATGAAAATGTAATTAATTTTGATGAAAGTAAAGACGTGAAGAATTGTTTTAGCTATTTTCAAAGGGGTTGTTTTTAAGCGTTGTTCATTTACCCTCATGTCTGACTGTTTAAGATATAGTTTTTTGTCGTATTTAATACTAGTAGGAGCGGTTATTCAAAGTTTCCTGTATTGAGCGAGACTGGAATTCGAATGATCATGTTTTATATTTATTAAAAACCATTTAACACCCGCAATCCAAAACTGCAAAATAGTAACCCGCGAGAAAAAATTGGAAAACTCATTCACTTCGACTCACTCCCCTTTACTGACGGTTAATTAGTTAAATTTCCCTACGAAAAAAAATCCGTTAATCGAACCATACGTATTATTTTATTTAATAGCAGGCGGAAAAACTTTCTCCAGGCAACATGGCGGATAATTTGATATTCAGCAAGAAACGGAGTTAGTTCAGCTTTGGTCTGAAGAAAGGCTTAGACATTACAATTGTGATGCAACGGACTCGATTCATTTTAGGACAAGGATTAGTTGTTGACAAAGACCCTTTCAACTTAGTTATCCAACAATATATAAAGTGACAGACAAAAATTTCTGTCTATGTATATTAGCAACAAGAGCTTCTTCAATATTTCCTTGTCAGTCAATCTAATGTTGGTGCTTATTACACTTTTTCTTTTCTTCTTATTATTAGTAGTATTAGTAGTGATAGTAGTAGTATCACAAATATCTTTTTGTGTGATACTTAAAGCCAGCTGTCCATCTTTGGAAAATATCTTGCCAATGTTTACAAATCTTTTGACTATTCTCCGATCTTTTAAAACATTTTTGCGATTCCCAAAGTTGTGTTCTGATCACTCAATAACTTCCCAATATCTCGTTTCGCTTTTCGTCTAATACCTTCTTCCAACACGTAACAATTCTTTATATATCTGTAGTCTTCTATTATATATTTTTTTTACGATATAGTTAGTTAAGTGCCATACGTGATACACGCTTTGGGCGATCATGTCTCGAAAGAGACATCACTAATTGAGCAGAAGATTATCAGGTAGTAGGTTGTCATTGCTTTCTGTGGCAAACTGATTGCTAGCCAAGGCTATAGAACCCAATCTGACCTGCCATTTAACTCATAGTTTTAGGAAGAAAAGATGGATTATATTACATTATTATATTCAATATAATTAGTGGGGGATCAGTTTATAACTTCATAACAGTAGAAAACCGATCCCCTACATTATGTTCAGTGGAAGTTTTAATTATGTTTCCAACTATTATATTCAGTCAGTCAGTTAAGTGCCATACGTGATACACGCTTTGGGCGATCATGTCTCAAAAGAGACATCACTAACTGAGCTAAGATTATACCGCAGTAGGTTGCCATTGTTTTCTCTGGTAGACTGGTAGCCACCCAAGGTTATAAAACCCAATCTGTCTTATTATTTAATCCATAACTGGAGTGAAGAGACGGGTTAATACCTTTCCCAAGGGTATTTATGCGCAAGTGAATGCAATGAATTCAACTGGAATTCGCACTGGGCACCCTGATTTAACGTTCCGAGTCGATATACACTGCACCACAACGCACATCTTTTACGAAATGGTCAGCTATTCAAAAACATCAAAACCTTTTTTTCGAAAAACAAAACAAAACAAAAAAACTTACATTTTAATGTGAAATTAAATTATCCCAATCAACTAAGATATATAGCCTGAACATTTGATTGACATCGGATTGTTAATATATATTAAAAAATGCCTAGGCGATACAAAAATCGAGCATCGTATTGTAGTGGTTAAAATTTGAAGGACTCGAACGGAACGGACATAAATTGAATCTCGCCGGGTGTGATTTACAGATACATCCGGCTATATATGTCAGCAAATCGACAAGCCGAAAAAATTTCTAGCCTCGTACAAACTCGGATGAAAGGATTCCCAATAACCAACAGCTATCTTACTTTGAAATTCCAGATATAAACTTATGAAAGCGTTAACCGTTAAGCCATCAGTCAAAACAATTCACCCGACGAAACCGAAAAGGTCGAAACCCTGGTAACTTAACTGGCTGATCTTCCCTATCTATCTATCTATATATAAATATATATATATATAGAGAGAGAGAGAGAGAGACAGAGACAGAGACAGAGACAGAGTCATGATTGAAACCCGACCGAATTGGCGTCAGTCGGCGATTCTACCTCTGAGCTATGGGCGCTAAGTAGAAGGAGGCAGACTTTTAGCGTATGATCTATCATACGCCACTGGCCATTGTGCTCTAATTCATTACTGAATGAGCGATGCGTAGATGCTAGAGTAGCTACTGTTTTTTCAAAGTCTACCATTTTTCCTGAGTGCTCAATCAAGAAGTGAGAGCGTAATATATATATATCGGTGCCTCCACTAAATCGTTAAAAACAGCATAGTGTGAATAGAAAAGGCCCTAAACGTAATAGAAGCGAACTGTTTCTGTCAAAATAAAAGATCAAAGTATTTTTTAATTAATATTAAAAAAAATTTAATCCCTCCTAATACGTTCAAAATTTTGACAAAAATCTTGTTTTGAGTTTAGTTAGCGGGTAACCAAATCGTTACGAGAGTTTACAATAGAAAACGCATTATTACATAATTCAGTTTTTTTCCGGTGACAAATACATTAATTCGGAAATTATTTCAAACGCCAAATGATTTCGGCTTTTAATGAAACACTTAGGACTTATTCACAAATGAATGAAATTATTTGTAAAATTATTATTTTTAAAATATCTTGAAATATTCTTTTGCATCTATTACCCAAACACTACGTAAAATTAATGAAATTTTAAGAAATTAAATTTTGTTGGGTAAATTAGTTTTATTAGTAGGATTCATTGGGCAATGTAAACCATTTATTATTTTTTGAAAAGATTTTCCTTTATTTCCAAAACTTGATCCCAGTAATGAAATAAAAAGTGCAACATAATAATGACATTATTTCATTTGACATTATTTCATTTCATAAGCTTTTAATTGCTTGAATAAATGATATAAATTAAGGACATTATAATCTGAAGAAATTTTTTTTCCGATTAATAATAAAATTTTACAAGTATTCTTTCATGTTTTATGATAATAATTTATAAATTTTCATTTGGTTGGTTGGTTGGTTGTTTTCATGGCATATCAACCCCAGCGGGTCATTTATTGCCAACTAAATTTTATTTATTTATTGCTGGTAATACCTTTTACTTTCAACAATTTATTGTTGTTTTTATATAAATTTTGTGTCTAGTAATATTTTTTCTTTTCGAGTATCAAGATTCATTGTGATTTGTTTTTAAGGACAGGGTCCCCAAGTCCTACCCTTGTTATTTAACCCATAACTGGAGGGAAGGGATGGATTAATACCTTTCCCAAGGGTACCAGTACTTAAGTGAATGCAGTGTATTTCAACTGGAATTCAAACTCGGCTCACCGATTTCTCTTTCCGAGATGATATCCACTGCACCACAACGCACATCCGTCACTAAACGCTTACAGCACCTGACATTACCAAGTGGTCACCCATCTAAGTACTGACCATGCTCAACGTTGTTTAACTTCGTTGATCGAGCGAGAACCGGTGTATTCAACGTGATATGGCCGTAAACCTATAAATTTTCAAATGTATTTTTAAAATACGAGGGCCATTCAATAGATAAGGTGAATTTTTAGGTATAAGGCCTTCTAATACAGAAGCTTACTTCTTTCACATTTTTTTCCTTTATTTCTTTTTCAAAGGGATTTTTTTTTCAGATTGAAAAAAACTATGAGAGTTTTGGAGATTAACAAAGATGGCCGACCAAGAAGTATGCGCCAGGATTGAAACTGAGGTTAGTTAAGAAGTGTTTGGTTGCTGAAGGGTGCAAACCAGTCGAAATTCATAGGATAATGTCAACTGTGTATGGTGCCACATGTCTCAGCCAAAAATTGTCTACAATTTGGCTAAATTGTTTAAAGAAGAACGGAGCAGTGTTGAGGATGACGACAAGTCTGGGAGGCCTACAGAAGTGAGGTCTCCTGAGGTGATCGAATCAGTCAATGACCTCATTCAGTCTGACAGAAGGGTGACAGTAGATGACATTGCAAAGACTTTGAGCCTATCCGTTGAAACAGCACACAAAATTGTCCATGATGACGTTGCCTACTCGAAGGTCATCTGCAAGGCCTCACATAGCAGCCCAAACGGTGCAGACCATCAACGAGCTGGGCTGGGAATTGCTACCTCATCCCACTTAAAGCCCAGAACTTGCCCCTTCAGACTTTTACTTGTTTGGTCTTTTGAAAGCGTTCACGAGAGGCACGAAGTTTGAAAGTGACTGTGAAGTCAAAAGTGCGAGCGATTGGCTGAGACATCCGTCCAAATATTTTACGCTGAGGGAATACGGAAACTTGTGCACAGAAGGGAAAAGTGTGTGACACTGCTGGGAGAATACGTTGAAAAATTAAAAACAAGTAAGCTTCTATCTGTATTAAAAGTCCTTATACCGAAAAATTCACCTTATTTATTGAATGCCTCTCGTACTTCCAAAGATTTGCTGAGGTTAGTTTAAAAACATTTTAAGCGAAAAGGTTAATACGAATCGTATTGCCTGCCTATTTTTGAATTTTTTTTTTTTTTTGTAGGTGTATGTGATGTTTATTTTGACTTGTATGGTAATTTGTATGCGTAAATTAAAGATCATGTGTTTCAGAGTTTATTACCCTTACAGGGTAAACTTTTGTGCAATTATGTCCCTTGTGATCGCCATACACTTATCTCGCATCTGTCGATACATACGGTGGAAAGATCAGAAAGCTGAACTTTGTGTTTAAGAAATATTTTTATTCTATAAAGTGCTATAAATAAGAAATATTTAAGTATATCAGATAAATTTGACATTAAATTTGCTAATTTTCTAAAAACCATGAGTCAGAGATATATATTTTGTGTTTTGTAATATTTAATGATTTTAAATCTGTAAACGGACAGGATAATCCAATATATATCTTTTTAATATAAATTATTTAAGAGATTGATCCATACAAAGAGCTACGATGGGTACTATACAGATACATGTCGACATACTCCACCTATCGCTATAAAATAGGTGATTTTCACTCCTTTTCCACTTATGAACTAAATTTTATAACACCCCTGAAAAACATTTTCTGGGCCATGCGCTTGGCTTTCCGTTGTTTTTTTTTTTTTATGTTATGATAAAATTAAACCAAATGGGTACCAATATCTGTAGAAATAAATTATAATCTGTAACCACATTATAACTATTATATTTTTCCTTCGCGCGCGCACACACACACACACACACACACACACACACACACACACACACACATATATATATATATATATATATATATATAACAGAGAGAGAGAGAGAGAGAGTGACTTGATAAACAAATAATTATTCAAACATCTTAACTTATAATTTAGAAAAAGACAATCAACTCCTCGTCAGTGGGGGATTAAAAAAAAGGTTTATGAATCAATAATACATGATAACGCAAGATGTGCGTTGTGGTGCAATGGATATCGCCTCGGAATTTGATATCGAAGAGCCAGGTTTGAATTCGTTGCATTTTTTTTGAGGAAAGTATAAACCCATCTTTTTCCCTTCAGTTATGAGTTGAAGAGTAAGCCTCATTGAGTAGCCTTGGTTGGCAACCAGTGTACAGCAGAAAGGAATGGTAACGTACGGCAGGGAAAATCTTCTGCTTAGTCAGTCATGGAACGTAGGAGACATGATCGCCCAAACGTGTATCACGTCTAGTACTTAACTAAATGACTAAATACATAATAGAATATACTATTTAACCCGCTGACCCCCTTTCTGCGATCTTCGTCCTCGAAATGACAAAACTGAACATTCTATTTTATTTGTTTATAATTTTTTAAGATAGAGCACGTTGCATAAAAATACTAACAAAAATTAGTCAGTGACTTAAGTGGCATATGTGATGCATGGTTCGGCGATCATGTCTCAAAAAAGACATGACTGACTGAGCATATTTTGCGGCAGTAGTTTGTCATTACTTTCTGCGGTAGACTGGTTGCCAACCAAGGCTATAGAACCCTTTCTTTTCTGCTATTTATTCTATAGCTGGAGGAAGAAAAGACGGGTAATAGCTTTCCAATGTTATCTGCGCTTAAGTGTATGCAACGAATTAAACTGTAGTTCGAAACCCGCACTCTCGTTCCGAGCCGATATCCACTGCATTACAACGCACATTACAATTACTACTTACTTTAAAAATCTTATCCTGGAGAAATACACAATATTTGTGTGTGTGTGTGTGTGTGTGTGTGTGTGTGTGTGTGTGTGTGTGTGTGTGATGAACTCTCGTTGATTTTGACGTACGAGGATGCGACAAACTCATTCATTTTTTATGATTGTGTCGTACGTGAAAATTAAATCCTGCGAGTAGCCTGCATACAAGTCCACGTATTGTGCAACGACGACGATCTCCGGCCATAGCAACAGGAATATTTTTTACGCTTTTCTCAGTTGTAGTTTGTCTCTTAGTCGGTCAATACGAGGAAATTAAAAAAAAAATTGTATAAAATTCTTGCACAAATATCTTTTGTCATTTCTATCCAGGGCAACTCTCTTAGTTGTTAGTATTGACAGCTGAGGCGTTACTCTTACGATTTTCCTCCAACACTTTTTGTCCACTTTCACGATGACTGTACATTAGAAACTTCTGTCGTCACACATCCCCGCAACATGACTAGCCCACTTGTGACTGCATCAAAACAATTTCAATTCCACCAATCTTACATTGGACAGCCTATCGTAAAAAGGTCGTGAGAAAACATTTGTAGAAGATTGATATGGATCCTGTATGGGGTCTTTGATTCTGTGACGAAAATATTGAATATATATATATATTACGTAAAGGAATTAGCCGATATATTTTTTAATCATTTGTTTGAACATTATTTTTTGAGTAGATAATCGGTTTTTTATGATTAAACAATGTATATATATATATATATATATATATATATATATATATATATATATACATATATATATATATATACATATATATATATATATATATATAAATATATGTATAACTGACTGAACGTATATATATATATACCTGACTAAACATAGTTTGTAACTTGCAACCCATATCGACATATTGGTTGTTATTTAATGCCTAAATGTAAATATATTCCGTATAAAATTTTATTTTAAGTTAGCATATATCAATGGCGAAATGATACAAGTTTTAATAACTAGCCTATAGCTGGGGAGAGAGTAGAGGCGGATTCATACTTTTCAAAAAGATATTTGCGCGTAAGTGAATATAACGAAACCGACTAGAATTGAAACTCAGCTCTCTGATTAACTATTCTGAGGTAATATCCTTTACACATGCCACACATCTAAACTTACAGCACCCGGTATTCCCAAGCGGTCACCCATCTGAGTAATGAACAGGCTCAAATCTCAAAGATCTACTTGAAGTCAACTGATTTAAAAAACTACAGAGCCAAAATGATATGTATATATGTTTATGTATATATTCATGTGTAAGTGTGCATATATATATATATATCTATATATATATATATATATATATATATTGACACACACTCATATATATATACTCTTCAGTAATGAATTAAGTTCTCCCGGTCACTGACGTGTGTATGCAGCGTATTTATATAATACGCTAAAATTTCCCTTTTCTCATTCCATGCGCCTATGGCTTAAGGAGTAGGGACTCCGACTGACACCAAATCGGTCGATTTCCTATCCCGGCTGGAAGATAGTAGAAGTCTAGTTTGTGATACAGAAAAACCGGCTTGTATGTGGATGATTAATATATATATATATATATATATATATATATATATATATATATATATATAACGAAGATTAACGAGACTTGGTCATAAACAACCGAAAATTTGAAATGATTTGTTTCAACATTATTTTTGATCGATTAATTTGACCTCCTTTAGACTGATCGTCATTCGTGGTCGAGAGGTCTAAGACGCGCCAGACCACGCAGTAGCTTCCCCCTATGTAGATAGGGGTTGCAGTTTCGAATCATGCCAAATGACACACATTTTCGTAATCAAAATTTATCGTAAATAATCAGGCCGGTAGAAATAAATATATAATATTGTTTGATTAAAAACAGAATATCTACTTAAATACGAGTGTCGATCAAAATAATGTTCAAGCAAATAATTTCATATATATATATATACATACATATATATATATATATATAAATTGATTGTTTAATTACTTAGTTTCTGCTCATAATAAGGTTAGACTAATACGCATTTGTATTAAAAGTGGTCAATCAATTATAATGTAGAACTTTTTTGAATATATATATATATATATATATATATATATATATATATATATATATGAAAACAGACCTGTATGTGGCTGATTATTTATGCTCTCGCCCATTTCCTCTAATCCATTCGTTAATATATTTGTGTTCGGTGACTTCAATGCCCACCATACCAAATGTGTGGAAAACTCTGTCACAGACCCTTGCTGATGCCCATACTCTGAACTCCATAATCACTCAGGTTCTCACGCAAATAGTGAATTTCTCCACTCGTTTCTCCATTAACTTTGATGAACTCTCCTCTATTCTGATCTCTTCTATCTCTGACTTTTGCCTTTCCATACAGCTGTGTCATCTTGAAAACTCTGATCATGCGATGGTTTCCGTTAATATCTTCTTCTGTAACCCCTCCTTCCATCAACCGCCTACCAGCAGAATATCTTACTGCTAACAAAGTGCAGACTATGAGTCGTTTGTTTTTGGAGTTCTTCTTAAACAGGGAAAGGTAACCAGGGATTGAGAATTCAGAATATTAGATTAAAAGAGTAAGGTTGGTTTCCTACAGAGTAAAATGTCTGGTAACCTTTCGTATAGGAAGGATGGCATACTGTAGAAGTTGGTACATACATGGCGGATGTTTGAGAAAGTGATGTTGAGTTGTTTTGCATTTTTTCCTTGGTTTGTTTAATTTTGCATTTTGGTCCTGAATTGCATATATATATATATATGTAATATGGAGTAATGTCACTTAGCTGAGCAGCAAGTTTCTAATTAGTATTAATTCTATTAACGCTCTATCCTAAGCTTGATATCGAGAATTTTATGAGGAACAAACCTGCTTGCCTAAAATACCTTGACACGAATAAAAATCAGCAAATATGGCATTAAACAACATTGCAATTTAACAATATATACATATATATATATGAATTAGAACACACTTAGCTACTGGTGTACGCTTACAAGATATATCGCACGCTAAAAATTTGCTTCTTCTCCCGACTGCCCATAGCTCAAAGGTAGAATCTCCAACTGATGACAATTCGGTCGGGTTTCAATCCTGGCTAAATGCAATCAGATGTCTAACCCTACTGATGAACTGTGATACAGCAAAACAGATCTGTCGGCAGATGACTATATATATATATATATATATATATATATATATATATATATATATATACTAAAACGAGTGAAATGTATATTTCACTCGTTGATTCGAAGTATAAACTCTTCTCTCTCTCTATATATATATATATATACATATATATATATAGAGAGAGAGAGAGAGAAAGAGAGAGTTTATTCTTCGAATCAACGACTTAAATATATTTTTTTGTAGTAAAACAACATTATTCTGTTGACATTCTGTTTTCTCCCTAGACTGATCTGGCCAATTAAATATTTCCTGTTTCTGGTCCTGTCAAACTTAATTTAGTCGACCACTGATCAAATTGCGCGACGGGAAGACTTATTTTGGCTATCCTCAAAAGCTACGTCAAAATGACTGTAACCAGCATTATCTTCCCATATGACAGTTTTATGAAGTAACAATCGCATAAATGGATTATATCTAGTTATTTTCAAATATTGCTTACTTTTTGGACATAAATCTATGGCTAGCACGACAAAATATATTTCAATTTCTAAAAAGCCTTTTGATATACTTCTTCCCAGAATGTTCTTAAATAGCAAAGAAATAAATCTTGACTCAAGAAAGAGAATATTCAGGACACTCTGATGTAGATTTTAACAGATTCTGGTGAGTTGAAGAGGTATGGCTCAAGGAAAATTGTACAGTAACAGAAAGAATGAGAATCAAATAAATACGAGAACGGTACAAAATACATACCCATCAACAGGATGCCGAAAATCTATGGACAGGTCACTGATATGAAAGAAAGGTCACTGATATGAAAGAAAGGTCACTGATATGAAAGAAAGAAAAATATTCATAGATGAAACAAATACATTTGAGAATTCATCCAGTTGAACTGTTACATAATCTGAATCTTCCTATATACAGGTAAACTTTGTAAAATCTCCTCACAGAAGAACAGACTTAAAGCGGGAGAAATGTGGTTATACAGAAGGATGCTGAGAATATGACAGACCGAAATACTTGGAAAATTTGATACTCATCAGACATTTTGAAGGCAAGACGAGAACAACACATGGCCTACATTACGAGATTGTATTAATGGATGGCAGAAAATGATTTCGAAAAGAGTGAAAAAAGCGAAACAAAATTACAAAGCACAGAAAAATGTGTACAGCCTAGATCACCAAAGTCCTAACACAGCACATAACAGTCTTCTTCTTCTTCTTCTTCTTCTATGTGCCTTGTTCTTTCAGAACGTAGGCAATCATGGCTTTCCACATCTCCCTATCTCTGGTGGTTCTTAGCACGCTTTCTTCTGTTACCCCACGCAACCCCTTTTCTGTCATCCACCTGCTCAGGCCCTTCAAATATCTAATTCGCTGCCTTCCTCTGTCTCGTTTTCCCTCTATCTCGCTTGTCAGTATCAGGTTCTCGAAGACCTCCTTCCTCATTGCCTGCCCTAGGAACTTTAGTTGTCTTTTCCTGATGCTCACTATTAATTTTCTTTTCGTTGCCATTCTTTCCAACACCTCATCATTGCTGACATGCTCGGTCAATGATATACGCAGCATCCTTCTGTAGAACCACATTTTACCTGCTTCAAGTTTTTCCTTCATCTTCGATGATTTTGTCTAACATTCACTGCCGTAGTGAAGAACTTACATCATATAGCAATCTAGCAGTACAAATGTTAAAACTCATACAGTATTATAATGCTACTCATATAAGCCGTTTCCTTAAAAAGAAACGTTCGTATTTATTGACCGGGAAGCATCTCATAAAATCTTTCTATGAAAATTATTTTTTCAGGAAAATTAATTTTTCAAATCACGTAGTTGTTTTCAGTATTTACAGTATGGACAGAGGTTTCCGTCCTAGCTTTTTTTTAAGTAGTGGAGAACGTCAACATTTTGATTATGCGATCATTTTCTATTCTAGTTACATGTGATATTCAATTTGAGTTGTTGATGATGTTGAAAGTCATCAAGTAGTGTGGTTTCAGTCATCTGCTACAATTCTTGCGAAGACTATCTCCCTTCGAACATTACGGGCAGGCGCTACAGAATTGCAAACAAAGAAATCTACCATACGGATATAACATGTACCCCAATATCACATAACTTAAATAATATTGTACCTGACAGAAAATCAAGAAAAATAACATTTTTACCATAGTTCTTGTGTTCACGAAGATTTTATTTCTGTTGTTTGTTATTAAATGGTTTGATGAAAATGCTTGTTGGTCTTGGTATATTCTTGGTATATTAATTTTAAAAACTTAGGCTCTGATTGTTATTGAAAAAATAGTATTTCACAATAAGCAGACCAACACTCGTTTGTTAAAATACGAATTGAAAGGTTTCCAAGATTTTACTTTGAGATATATTGCTATTAGTCATTACTATATATACAGAAAACAAATGAAAAAATGGTGTTTTTTCCAAAATGGAATCATTTCTGTACAGTAAAAACGGTATAGGTAACCAAGAAAAAATAAGGTCATTTTCAGATTCAGTGCTCTCTAAAATAGATTCTTGGTGTCTCGGCACCATTTCAAAATTATTTTTTGTTGACCATTCTAATAGGGCAACCTTTTGGGAGACGTAGAATTATGTAAATTATTTCAGATCAAGACGAACAGAATTTCTGCCAAGTGCTCGATAATTATTTAAAGCAATAATTATTACTTAATATAATTATTATTAAAAATAATAATTTTTATAAGAATAAAATAACCTTATACTATTGTAATGATATAAAAATTGATAATATATAAGTATTAATAATAATTAATAATACGTGTTTTCAAAATGATAACATAGACATATGGTAATGAATACTATCATTGCTATCCGAAGTCTTGTCGTGTGAGAAATCACGAAGCACAGAGCCGACCACCAGTAAGTTTTGTGAACATTATTACTACTTCTTCTTTAACAACAAATAAGTTTATTTGATTGAACAAAGATCAATACATGTATGTGAGTAAAATGAGATCGATAGATTGATGGAGACAGTAATCGATAGGTATGAACTTACAAAGATTTTGTTCAACTGATCAGTGTGAACAAAGAGACACACAGAGGATTGATGTTAACAGACTGAACTGATTCGAGTTTTCATTCACTAGCACATATGATGATTTAATTGACAGATATTACACTGCAAACCACGATCAGGAGACAGGAATGACGTTCAAAAGTAAGACTTTTATTAATTTAATTTTTACTTAATATTTCTATGTTTTTCGTTTTTGTGTAGATACGAATTTGTATAGATATCATCTAAAGACGTGTAGAAAGCGAGGAACTGCCAAATAATGTCTTTTTTGTTCATGGGAAGTTACTGCAAACATTCACAGTGAATATTAATGAAAAAACTGCACATGATGTAAACAGAGTAAAAAAAGAGACCAGTAGTTTTTCTTTTTAATCATTTCGCGGTAAATTTTTGATTTGTTCCCCGAAGGCATTTACCTCGTCAAATCTTTCCAAAACATCCTTAATTCCGTGCAATTGTATATGCTGAACTCAAATCGATAATTGTTTATTTAAGAAACCTAACTTTTTTCATGTTATCGACCAGACAAAAATCTGACTATATCTGACCCCTTACCCCCATCGTCATATCTGATTCACCATTGAATGAATTGAGGCGTAGGATACTTATTTCGGCCTATTTACTTCCTTTGAGCAATTACTTCGCGATTTGTTTGGTTTCGGAACTCAATTTCCGCGTAGTCAGTGCAAAAAGGAAGTAAAAAGGCCGAAAAATCGGCAAACAACGCGTGAAGTCATCCTGCAGTGAATACCATTTTTGAAGCGTGGCTACGGGATGATATAAACAGCGACAAGAAGTTCAATATTTTTCTGGTCGTTAACGTGAAAAGTTAGGTTTAGTCAATAAACAATTATCGATTTGAGTTCAGCATTTACATTTGCATGGAAAAAAGGATGTTTTGGAAAGATTTGAAAGGGTAAAAGCCTTCGGGGAACAAATAAAAAAATTACCCATTTCGCTTTAAGCAAGGCGAAACAGCCATTGAGTTGCTGGGAGAGAAAGACTGTTTACAGGAGGTATTGTAGAAAGGATAAAAGATGAACGGGATTCCAGATGATAGAAAAAAGTAACTGATGTTGAAGTTAAGTGTTTGAAGATTGTAGCTATCAGGGCATCAAGAAAACGAAAAAGTGTTTCACAGGCGAGAAAAAAATAGTGAAATTAGCTTAGTGTCAATCTCCGCAATAAAAGGTCAGCTGCTGTAAATGCAAACACGATTGACAAGGATAATACTCTTGTTGTGGGGGTCACCCCTTTTTCCATGATTATGGACCCGACTTGAGTAAACATATACTCTTGCCATAGTGGGGTACAGAAGTTACCGTAAGAGTCCGACAGATACCGTCAGATACCGAGGCTTCACGGACAATACAGTGTTAGTAGTTCATAGTAGCTCTGAGCTCCACTCAGACAGAAGATTACTACGCAGTATCCGTCAGCTTTTGACGTGGACATACTAATTCTACTACGGCTTCACTTCAGAGACTTGTATATATATATATATATATATATATATATATATATATATATATATATATTTCTTACTAATATTATTCCTGGATTACTAACCTGCGTTCAAGTTTGTAACTTTTCGTTTAATATAATTATTTCTCAAAAATCTGGTTTGTTGTTCATTATTTTGTGCGGTTCTCATTCCCGGGATCCACAACAACTCTCATCATTAGTGACAGAAGAATCACTCTTGCAAAAAATATCTGAAAGTCTTCAGACGAGCCAAATTACGCAGTCTTTTGGCTACTGAAAATTCCGTGCAACATGGTCTGTCCTCAAAGAACATTCTCTAATTATAATAGAGCGGAAGCGGAAATTCCACAATGACGGCGGAGAAAGCATTTAGATGCGCATGCCTTTATTAAAATTTTGTGTAGCAGAACTAAAATAAACGAAGTGTGTATTGAAGTTTAGGTTTGGTATTAAATCTTTTATAATTAAAAACAAATATACAGGTATTACTTATTGACTCACCCTCGTAACGCAGTAAGGAGACTATGTCAAGGATCAGATTTGGATTACTGAGAGTTCGGAGCTCATTTTGCTTTACGTTGTTTATAGCTACTATTAAAGTTGATATATTTTTTTAAATGCCTTTTAATTTTTAGCCAACCCTTGTAGACCAGGATCATGAGATATGAAGTATTACATATAGGGTGTTTATTAAAACGGTTCGAAGTTAGCAGTAAATAAAATAGTGTTATTGGTAAAATTCTATTGATTTCACTACTGGATCTGGTCCTGGGTATGACGGTAAACTGCATCCAGCAGCAAGGTCTCTGATTTGACAGTTGTGAGGAGCATGGAACCACATCTTAAATGCTGTTGTTCTCATGTCCACCCTGACCCGGAGTGGTAGTACCTGTTAGGGTCCCAGTTATGGGCAAATAGTTAACCCACAAACTGGGGTCAACACATTATGAAAGTATAAAAATACACTTTTATAGAAATATATACATAAAAATAAATTTTTATAGAAAAACATACATTTTTTAAGGAAAAATATTATCAACAATAAATTTTTGAAGGAAAAGATTATTCTCAGCAAAACATTTTTGAATATAAAACTAGAAGACATTTTTTTAGTGTTCTAAAATAAAAAAGAAAAGAAAATTAAATAAAACCCCACCTTTTTGGCATTAAGTAACCCACAGAGGTGTTGATATGCCATTAAACAAAACTTAAACACAAAGTATTCGAACTTGTTACTTGAGTCATGGCAATTATGTGTGAAAATTAATAACGCACAAATTTTCACCAAGGCTTTGGCGGTACACATTCACTCGACGATCAAAATCTTTGATGACGTCTCTGCATAATTGCTTCTCGATCTTATCAATATGCCTTATTATCTCATCCTTCAGCTGTTGAATTGTTGTTGGCTTGTTGACATGTTCACATCGACGTTACTTTTGAGATGACATGAAGGAAGAACTCAAAAGACATATAGAATCGCACGATCATGGTAATCAATTGACATCAATGTTTCGAGAGATGATGCGGCCTGGAAACTTCTCTTGTTTCAACGCTCACTTTTGTAATAGACTTCAAGACTTTTAACACGTTCTTCGATTGTTGATCTTTCTATGGTTGATATTGCCAGACAGAAGTTGGTAAATCTGAAAGAAATTGAAAAAAATCATTAGACGCTAAAACTCAATTTACATTTAACATTGGTCCAAGTTCTTAGAATACCCTATATAAATATAGCCGAAGATAATTTATTATTTGTCAGACATAAATTGGAATTGTTTGGATAAATATCAACAGACTGATACAGAAACATTAATGTTGCCATATTTGAGTAAATTTAACAAAATATATTTTAAATAATGATAACTTGGAAGAAACTTTTAATGTTAACCCCAGTTTAAGGTCGATTATGTTCAGATAAACCTGAGTTATCGTCTATCCGTCAAAAATTCGCAAATTTACTGATTAGTGATTCTTCATTTTTGATATTGTTGAAGTGCCGGTAATATCCACACAAATATTATAGATTAATCTCTTTCATTTTATTATTAATACAGTTATAACAGGTAATTGCATAGCTTGTAAAAGAAATATATAATACTGTAATATTGCATGTGAAAAAAATGTAATCCTAAGTTTAGCATGACGGAGTGAAAGAAATTATTACTAGTGGTATTTGTTGATTTTGAAGTTTATTGTAAATCGCAATATGAGTTGAGTTAATGTTACAAACTTGTAAAATCTGAAAAAACTAGCTGAAAATTGAAGAGAATAAAAAGGGGAGCATATTTTCGCAGCTGTGAGCTGTGGGCCACGCAAGATCATCATTGGCAGTCATTATGTGATAAAGCGGAAACGGATAGAAGCGTTGGCCCTTACGGCCGTTGGAAGTGAAAATTATAGGTAGTCAAAACACGTGGAAAACTTCTGATGGTGTTAGGGTAAGGTCAGATCCTTAATTCCCGAATTTGATGGGAAAATATTTGAATATTTGAAAAACTTGAAAAGATGATGTAATCAGAAAGAAGAAGAAAAGAAATTACGCCAATAGAAGTATTGCTATTTCATTGGTTAAACCAAGGGAATAAAATCACTCCGCCTCGAGATATGAGCTGGGAGTAATCTCATCGGTTGAAGATTTGATTTGCTTGGACACCCCGTGTCTATCATGCACCTCTCAAGAGAATTTGGGACACACATAAATACCAAAGCCGAGAAGGCCAAAATCAGTTGGAGTCCAGTCGGCCCTCGGCCCAGAGATGTAACGACTGAGGGAGTGTGGTTCCCAACCGGGAACCATGCCGTTTGGGTGCCAGCCGTACAGACAGTGACGACTGCCATACCGAGGGGGACAACCGTAGAGACAGTGACGGTTGCCTCCGATAATTCCTGACTAAATATGTAAAGAAACAGAGAGAAGCCTGCCGCCGACCGACTTAAAAGAGTTAATGTCGAATAATGTGCTTCCGATAGCGTCTTGGTTGGAGATGTATGGAAACCAAAGAGCCGAGAAAGAGTTAAACTTAAAAAGTTGAGTTGTTGATTGCCACACCGAGCTAAGGTGGCAAGACGAATTCCCGCCGTCGTCGTTCCCACACACAAAAACCCAACTGTGACTGTTTCTTTAAGGCTTCGGTGAAAAGCCCTGATAAGTCTTAGTTTTGAAACCGTCAAAACTTGAAGAACAACTTGAAATCTCCGAATTAAGTGAACAACCATTAATCTCAGACTAAAACTTTTGCTCCGTTGTAAGAATAGGAATTCGACTAATTTTTATCTCTGTTTGCTGTTTTTTCGTCTTTTTTTTTTACATAAAGACTTATCCAGGCGTCATCGAATTTATTTATTTATTTATTATTTTATATTATTTTATTCTATTTTCTTTTATTTTAGGGTTTCATTTTATCAACACAAATGTGGACGTGTGTCGGGTCTGGGTTGAAGTGGTAAAGAAACGGCTACCGGGTTTTCAACGTGTCTTCCTTGAAATCAAAATTCACAGCGTGGGCAGGGAGAATCACCGTTGTAAGAGACGACTCGAAGACCAGCTACTGTGACGAGGCCATCACGACTAGTGACCCTTAAGCGTCGTCATAACTGATGTCGTATCGACAGCATAAACCCTAACTCAGTCTCCGGACCTCATCAAAATTGGTTTCTGTGTCCGTGTTAGACCACAACCTCCGCTATATTACCAAGGTCTGAGCGATTAAATGTAACGTCACGGTAGTAGACCCATGAATCAACTTAGCAGCCGTCTCTAGCTTCATGATTCATGACAACGTTGATAATCACAAAGTTGTTTTTTTAATAAAGATTTTAAAACTTTTTAAAATGTAACAAGAAAAAAAGAAAGAAAGACACATGTTTTGATTTATAGTGGTTTTATTAATTTTAGTTAAAATTAATAAAAAACAATAAAAAATAAGATTAAACATCATTGTTGACTACTGACTGTCGGTCGTGTTTGTAAATAAACAGTTTTAAAGACAAAATGCTTCGTTTATTCGTCTAAATTCTAAAAACAATTTAACAAACACTGCTTAAATTTTCATATCTTTAATTTGATTATGAAACATCACAATTACTTGTTTTAATTGCAAGAACTTTAAAATCAGAATCACTCAATCAAAATAGCAATCAAGCAACCATTAGAATTTAGGAACAAACAAGAAGCAACAATAAATAAGCAAGAATTATTAATTAAAAATATTTTTAAAATGCAACAATTTAAATTCAAGCATATTAATTACTGTTTTTTTAAAAATCAAACTTATAAAAGTCTTTTTAATGTCTCAAAATTCAGTTGAATGTTTGAAGTTTTCTTTTTTTACTTAACTCCTTACAAGTAATATTATCATTTTCCTTTCAACAAAAATTATTTAATAATGCATTAGAAGAGCTTCAGACAATCATTTTTTCTAATTTTTCAATGCTTTTTCATGTTGACTCATGACCACATGAGTAAAGATGAAAAAGAAGTTCATCATTAGCCAAAACATCCAATGTTATGTACATAGACAATTTTCTTTGATTCATTGAATGAAGAAAAGAAGGATTCTTTACAAGTTTATTAATAACAATATAATTGTATAGTACTAAATTTGTTGTTACATCATTGGGATATAACAGAGAACCTCTATTAATTTTTTGAGAATAACTGTTTGTTTTATATCAGGTAGCATATCATCTCTTCCTGATACTAAACTTTACAGTCTTGAGAACTTTCTTAATCCAATAGATTTATTAATAAGGAAATTCTGCTAAAAAACAACGGAGTTGGAATTTTAATATTTTGAATCCATTGTTAATCCTACTGAATGAAATAAAAAGATATTTATTTACCTTTCAAAAAAGATACACTTAAAAAATTCTAGGATATTTGGTAATTCAATTACATTTTTAAAATATTTTAATAGTAAAAAATGAAAAAATACAGTAAAAAAAATTAATGCTTCTATTTCATTTATGATAGTTAAACTGTTTATAAAACATCATTTTTTTGCAAAACATTTTGTTGGTTAATTATTAATTTTTTAAGGATTAAAAAACCCTAAACCAACCATAAAAGAATTATTCTTAAGTTAAAATTCTAATTTTTTTATTTTGTATTTTTTATTTCCGATTTTTTTCTATGGATTAATATCGATAATTAACTTTCAAATTATCAGAAATAGGAAAAAATGTTTGGAAAATATTTTTTGAGGGTGTTCATTTTGTGCTAAATATTTTCTAAAAATTAAATATTTAAAAAAGTGGGTTTTAAAATTCAAGTGTGGTGTGATTTAGGCCTTTATGTTTCAAATAAATTCCAAACTTATTCCGAAATAATAGGTTTAAACAAAGTTTAAATCATCATTTTAAAGTTTAAATTTTCGGAAATAGTGACTTGACTTTTGTAACAAATAATTTCACAGAGTTTTCAAATAAAAAACCTTAAAAATAAAACAAATTCTTTTAAAATTGACTAAAAAATAAATTTTGTAGTTTTTGTTAATACAAGAAAAAGAATGAAAAAAATTTAATTCAGGAATATATTTTCATGTTTAAAAATGATTCATGAAGTTGTAAGTATAGAAAACTTAAGTTTTTACTTTCGTTTTCTAAGAATTTTTTAAACATTTCTTTAAAAAAAAAACACTATTTTCTTAAATAAAATATCAATAAAAAATTAATTCAAATATTTTTAGAAAATATAATGTTAAACAACTTTTTTTGGCTTCAGCTTAAGTTTTAAAACATTTCGAAAAAAAATTACGAACGAATAGCCATATTTAAATTTTATTTTTTTTAATTCAGATATTTTTAAGGTAATTTTTATTTGAATTATATTCAAAGAAATAAAAATAATATCTTATTTTATTGTATTAATTTAAAAGATATAAACAAAGTGCTTTCTTTCTTGTGCTACGGCAAAATTAATTTTTTAACAAATTTTGATTTTCGCGCCTGTTGAAATAAATAAATGGTAATTAAAACTTTGACTACACACTTTGCTAAATGGACTTGGGGTAAAATTCTCCCTTTTAATAGCATGTTTCTATTTGTCAAATAAATGTTTATTCTATGGAAACGAAAAACAATGAACTTTCGGTCCATTTTTATAATTCCCTTTGCAATTTGGTACCACACAAGGGGAAGGCATGTAATGCTCACGGACACCGTGTAGTAAATAAAACAGAACTCTACTAAGTGTGACGTCAGCAAGTCAACTTTAATCATAGGACAGACTTTGGTAATAGTGGAGGTCTTGGTTAGACACAGACAGGCGGACTGACCGCGTCATACAGTGTTGCTATGTTATGGTTGTGACTAGTGTTACTGATGATGCATACGCATGTTTTCTCGGGTAAATAAGAAGTCATTTTCACAAAAGAAGGACACTTAATTTTCTAGGATGAAATGTATGGGACACCCAATGAGGATCGAACTCACTACTCAACTGTAACGATTCTAGCGATACATGGATGCTAACCATTTCACTACCTCAAGGTATCCCACTCCCAGACACACGTGAAAAACTATTTGACAATTGGATCATCAATTAATTGACGCTATTTTAATACCTTACTTCAATATATTTAACCCTCCCACGTTAGGAACAGTTTTAAAATTTCATAAAATTATTGTGCCCGTCCGACTCTTCAGTAGATCCTATGATCGTTAGGTTCTGTTAGTACCCCATTAATAATGAACCATTCCGTTTTGATCACGTAACTAAAGAAAAGACGCTACTTGGTTTCAATAGGAAACGAAAGATAGAAAGAAAAAAGAAAGAAAAAGTAAGAAAAGAGAAAATAGTAATGCTTAGAATCTCTTTCTGTGAAATAGAAAAAGTTTTCAATTACAAATATATTTATTTATTCCGCCTTAGTTTTTAAAATAACGAACACCATTCATATTTATTGTTGATATTGTAATAATATTTTTAAGTTGTTAAATCCAAATATTCAACGATGCGCTAAGGAATTTTGCAGATATTTTATTCCCCTAAGTTTTTTTATTAAGTAGGTGATGAATTGATATTCATGAAAAGTTTCGCATAGAAAACTCTTCACTTTTTCACAGCTTAAAATTAGTAGAAATAAATTTGTTAAATCAGTCGAAATATAATGAATGAATACCTAACCAACTTTCAGCCCCGATATTGCTACACGTGTCGCAAAGGATTGGGTAGCTGGTCAAATTCTCAGATGACGATCGACTCTACGTCCACATAACACTGATGCAGAGGCTGTTGATGATGATGATAACAGTCTTTATCATTTAAATTTATCTATAGATCAAAATATGATACTACTCCTAGATTTTCTGCACAACACTTGGCAGCTCTGAAATATATTATTATATTAACGATTGATATCTTTACTTTTTATCTGAGATATATATATATATATATATATATATATATATATATATAATATCCAATATTCGAGTTGCCATCCACTTTTTCTATTTTCTTAAACAATTAAATTTATAACAACCAGCAGGAATTGTAAAGTCGTATTAAAGAAATATTGTGCCTGCCACAGGAATGGAATCGAAACGGCACTTTTTCCCATCAGAAAAATAATTTTTTCGTTTTTTTTTAGCCAAATTGTGCCAACACCATAAAAAATAGTAATACGCTCGATTATATTAAAAACTGTTATATATATATATATATATATATATATATATATACAACAAAATGACGTCTACTCTTTTTAAGGCTATTTGTTGTTTCTGCGGGTACAAATCTTTATTTCTATATTTTCGTCGAAGGTACCCCAGTCAGTTTATTGGCCAACTTAATCAGGCTTTAAAACTTTGGCATAGGGTTAATAATCTGAGAATCAGACGATCTTTTCTCAGTTCTTGTTTGTCCTGCGGTGTTGTTCCCCCCTTTATCCAGCACAGATTAACCAGAATTAAAACTACTGGTACCTCCATTGAACACTCGCTCATTAGGTACGAATTAGACAAATTATTTGATCGCTCAGCCAGGTTCTTGCGTTCTTTTCGTTCAATTTTGAATGAAATTAAGACAAAAATTCAATTTTTTTGATTTTTTCCGTTTCTCCCGTTATTTAGTCAATCTCAGGTGACGCCAAGATAAATCTGCTAACGAGAGAAATAGGAAGTACTTGGAGTACCTGATAACCAGAAGGTATGGTTCAGTGTCTGGTAATTTACATCGACATATTTTCAATTTTTCCAGCATAAGTCTCACTGGGATTGAACTTTCAGTTCTCTCGTGGGTTAGACTTCTGTGTACCTCCTTCTAAGATTAATAAGAAACAGATTTTTTCCGAGTTCGAGTTATTATACTCGCAAATTACTCATCATGTTCCAACATCTTCCGAAAAGTGTTCTGAGGTAAAAGCTAAGTTGCTTGAGTCTGCCATTGAGTACACTTCGCTTAGTTGTGAGAAAGATTCTCTTGACTGGCGTGGTGTGCATTACCGAACAATTAAGTCTTTACGTTCTCGTGGTGACATTTACATTACCAAGCCAGATAAGGGTGCCGGTGTTGTTATATTAAATCAAGACGATTGTCTTTCTAAAATGTATAATATCTTAGATGATCGTTCTAAGTTCACTGTTACCGGTAATATAGAAGCCAAAATTCAACGTTGGCTTCTGTCTTTATATAAGCAAAATCTTATTTCTAAAGACATCTTTAGCCGGATTAGGCACGTGGGCTCTCAGCGACCCAGAATGTATGGCCTTCCAAAAGTCCATAAGGAAGGAGTTCCCCTTAGACCCATATTGTCCATGGTAGGGTCAATACAGCATGAACTGGCCAAGTGGTTGGCAGAGATTATCCAACCTCTGTCTGATGCACTGTCTACATATAATGTCCTCGACTCTTTCAGTTTTTCTAATTTCGTTAGAAATTTAGAATTTTCTTCAAGAGATACGTTTATGGTCTCTTTTGACATTGTCAGTTTGTACACAAATGTCCCGTTAAATGACGTTATAAACATTTGTGCTGACATGTTATATAGAGGTAATTTCGGCCCTGCAATTATTCCCGAAGACATTTTTTTAGAGTGTATGCGGTTAGCTACTGAGGGAGTCGAATTTAGTTTTAACGGGACAATGTATGCACAGACAGACGGGGTTGCTATGGGGAGTCCTTTGGGTCCTGTTCTTTCTAATATCTTTGTAGGATATTATGAACATGTGTTATTTGAGAAGGTTAATGAGCCACTTATTTATCGACGTTATGTTGATGACACCTTCGCGTTATTTAATAACACATCTGAAGCTGAAAAATTTTTAATTCAGTTAAACTCTTTACATTTCTCTTCAGTTCACTATGGAGACAGAGAAGGATGGGGGTCTTCCATTTTTAGATGTCTATGTTCAGCGACGGGACGAGGTTTTCGTGACTTCAGTATTTCGTAAACCGACTTTTACCGGTCTGTATACTAATTGGAACTCTTTTGTTCCTAAGTCCCGTAAAATTGGCCTAATAGAAACTTTGGTTCACCATGCCTTAAATATTTGTTCTCCTGAATGCTTGGCCAGCGAATTAACACGCTTGCAAGATATTTTTGAAGGGAATGGGTACCCCATTAATTTGGTAAAACGGGTAATTGCTCGTAAGATTAAACGGTTCAAAGAACCAAAAGTTGAAGGGCCAAGTCGCTGTCCTTTGTATCTTAAAGTACCCTGGCTTGGAAGAAAATGTCTAACTGTTACTGACAAGGTTTCGGCTAGAATTTCGTCGGGCTATTTTTCAGTGCAGTTGCGTGTTGTTTTTAAGACAAGGCCTGCGTTTCAATCTTTCGTTAAGGATCGGTTGTCCTATTTTCGTAAAAGTTCTGTTGTGTACAAATTTAAGTGCTGTTGCGATGCAGCATATATAGGACGAACCAATCTGAGGTTGGAGACGCGGGTTGCGCAGCATGTTCCCGCGAATATACGTTTAGGCAATTCTCATAGGAATATAAGAACAACTCAAGCTGTGTTGGATTCAGCAATCGGCCAACACCTGCTGGATAGTCAAGTTTGTGCCTCCTTTTATGAGGACAATTGGTTTTCTGTCCTGCACAGTGCTCGTTCGGCATACTATTTACGTGTTTTTGAGGCCATTTGCCTAAAAATCCAGCAGCCGAGCCTGTGCAGGCAGAAAGAGCAGTTCCTGCGCTCCTTGCAATTACTGGCGAGTTTGTGAGTGTAACTTTTTTCTTTTTTATTTCACTCTTGTGGAATATATGTTTACACCCCCTTACATTTTAATATTTTTTAATAAATTTATTTTTAAACGAATTCCATCTTCTCCCAGTATTGCAAGTATTCCCTTTTTGGTCTTGTCCTCTTCTTTACCCCTTTGTAATTTTGTGCCAACGAAACCCTTGACAAGTGTTGGCTGAAAGGTTCCTCGGGTTTGGGAAAACAAAATGACGTCTACTCTTTTTAAGGATATATATATATATCACTCTTGTCACGCTCATGGAGAGAGAGACAATAGCGAGGCAGTGTCGATTCAGTTTATTCTCTTTACTACTAGTTATGACAATTCTTGCCGCGTGTTTTCTTTTTAACAGTGTCTTATTATTTTATTTATTTTTTTTTTTTGCGAACATTGTTATTGTCGAGTAGTAAAGAAGATATACATATCCTTTCCATCAAAATAAAAAACGTTATATATATATATATATATATATATATATAACTGTAGATTCAGATCACATTCAGGGAAGGTAATTATTTCAACATGTTAGTTCGAAACATGCATTTCCAAGCCCAGTCATCGAAAGAATGGAGAAAACTTCTTGTACCGAAAGCAAGAATTGGTAAAAGAAGAATTGAGGAATTTTGGTTACGATAGGGTCTAGCCGAAGCAAAACATAACTGTAATTTTCTTTTGACAGTGGAAAACAAGTGGTTTGATTATTGGTGCAGGGGTTGTACATAGGAAAAGTCTTCGGATTTACCCAATTTAAATTTTAATCTATTTAAGAGGTAAAAGATATGATGAATAAATTGAAGAAGGGGATAGTTAGTGAAATTTAAATTTATTGCATTGACAACAGTTGCTCGAGTTTCGATCCCGGCCAGAAGCAAGTGGATGTGTCTAATCACACTGATGAGCTGTGATACAGCGAAACAGGCTTGTATGTGGATGACTAATATATTATGCTCTCATTACGATTGAGATCTCTAGAGAAAAACATTTTAAAAACAGTTTTCCATTTCTGCTATATAAATGTGACTCTTCAGAAATGAATTGAGTTCTTTCGGTGACTGGCGTGTGTATACACTGCTTATATAAAACAGGTTAAAATTTCCGTTCTGTGATTCCATGTGCCTATGGCTTAGAGGATAGCGACTCCGACTGACAAGAAATCGGTGAAGTTTCAATCCCGGCCAGAAGCAACTGAATATGTCTAGCCACGCCGATGAGCTGTGATACAGCGAAATAGGCTTGTATGTGGATGACTAATATATACATATATTTATTTATTTCCTGTTACGCTCAGACTTTTGGACTATTTTGTTTATTGTATCTTAATGCAAGATACTCAACAGTATGTACATCAATATTTTAACACATCGCTCACGTCCCTGGCCTAAGTAATTATACAACAACCTTTAGGCAAAATTCGACTTTATTCATCAACACAGTCTTCTTCTAGGGTGATACACTGATTCCAACGCTTCTCTAACAACTTCATGCCTTTTGTGCAGAAAGATTTGTCTTTGGCCTCAAAACACGCCTTATTTTCCGATATTACTTCTTCATTCGAGCCAAATTTCTTTTTTGCAGAATTCTTTTGAGGTCTGCAAACAGCCAGTCGTCGCTGTGGGCCAGATCTGGAGAATAGGGTGGATGCGGAAGCAATTCAAAGTGCAATTCATCTAGTTTTGTCATAGTTGCAGTCGACTTGTCACACGGTGCGTTGTCTCAGTGAAAGATCACATTTTTTCTTCTTCATTTGTGGCCATTTTTGGCGATTCTTTCTTTCAAAAACACCAATAATACTATATAATATTCGCTACTGATGGTTTTCCCTTTCTCAATGTTCTCGATGAACAAAATAGAATACGCATCCCAAAATACGGAGGCCAAAACTTTGCCTGCTAATGTTTGCAGTTTTGTCCGGTTTGGACGGTTTTCGCCTGCTGCTGTCCACTCAGCTGACTACCGATTTGACACCGAAGTGAAATGTTGAATCCATGTTTCATTCATTGTTACATATTTACGAAAAACGTCTTGTTGTTGCGTTGAAACAGTTGCAAACAACGCTCTGAATCGATGACGCGTTGTTGTCTTTGATCGACTGTGAACAAACTCGGCACCCAGTTTGAACACAGTGTTCTCATTGACAAATTTTCAAACAAAATGATGGATACACTGCATTCTGATATATTCAACTCCTCTGCTATCTGACGCAGCTTTAATTTATGATCGACCAAAAGAAGTTTGTAGATCTTTTGGGGAAGTTTTCCAGGACAATTGCTGATTCAGCAATATTTGTGTTTGTATGACCGCGTTTAAAGTCAGTATACTACCTCTTAATCGTTGTTTCCAAGAAAGACGAGTCCGAATAATACTTAGCAAGCCATTGCTTTGCTTGAACAGTAGTTTTTCCATAAGAAAGCAATGCTTTATCAACACACGTAATTCAGATTTTTCCATTGTTTTGAAAACTTCAATTAAATAACTGTAATTTGTAAACTAATAATTAGACTGGGTCCAAATTTTCTCACGTGCTATTTGAAGGTTAGTATTTCATAAAAATTATAAGAATCTTTTTTATTAATGACCCTATCTATATGTCAGACTCGGGACTTATTGAATGATGTGCTTTACACATTACCGTCATTTTAGACGGCATTTTTTCGGCACGGGCTCACTCGTAAAAAATAAAGTCTGTTGGAAAATGAATCATCAAAAACGACTTTCGTTTATGTTTCGGGTACAAAACTAATGCTAGCAGATATAAATTCGCAGAATTCCTCATCAAGAGAAGTGTATTCGTTAAATAAGTAAGTTCAAACGAGGCAGGTCTCTGTGATCAAATTGGTATCGATACGTTTTGGATAAAATGTCGTTTCCCTGGATGGAATAAAAGAAAAAATATAGGATTTCTGTCAAAGGCACAATCTTTATTTAGTATGATTACTCAATTTAGGCTTGTTATGAATTTCACTGTTTCGGTGAATGAGAAGCAGGGATAGTTTCTCAAACATGTATACCCACTAAAACTAAATCAGTCAGTTAAGTGCCATACATGACATGTCAGTCATTCAGTCCAGTTAGTTCAACCTCGAAAGACCTTCCCGCGTTAGGTTGTCATTACCTTCTGCAGTAGACTGGTTGCCAACCAAGGATATAATACTGAACCTGTCTTGCTATTTAACCCATAGCTTGAGGGAGAAGCGACAGAGTCATACCTTTCCAAAGTGTATTTGCGCATAAGTGAATGCAACGAAATCAACTGTAATTCGAACTCGATTCTCAGATTTTCCGTTCCAAGACGATATCACTGCACCACATTTTGTTTGTAGTAAAAAACATAATAAAAGATATCAAAATTTTGACCACACATTTTATTTTTATTATTATTATTAATAGAATTATTATTATTATTATTATTATTATTATTATTATTATTATTATTATTTTGAATTACTACTAATACTACTACTACTATTTTAACTAGTACAATCTAACCCAGTGAATGAAATGAAGATTTAAGTTCTAAATTTCGATCACCTGAAGAAGGTCGGATCGTACAACGATCGAAACGTCGTAAATATAGCAACAAAGATGAGGAAAAAAATTCATAAAACGTAAATAGTGTTAGTAAATACAATACCTTATGTCAGAAACATTGACAAATATATAGTCTTTGATGAAATAATATTTTTGTTTTTTTGTAGAAAAAAAGTTTTTAAAAAGAACACGATCAAGATGGTTTCTTAAATATTATAAAATCTAAATCTCTTTTTCCAGACTTATTTATATTTAATGAGAGGTTTTCACTTCAAAGGCTACCCATTGCAGAAAAGCGGGTAAGTTTACATGTAAGAGAGTCAAGGTGAGCCTTCAGAATAAAAGATTTGTCGCGGGGGTAAATAAAAATTGAATTGTGGATGAATCAACCATATGTTTGTTTACTATTAAATATTAATTACTAAGAACGAACCCTAATCCTGTAGACGTCAGTTACATTGTTTAATTAAAATAGGATATCTAATAAATATATCGTTTATATTAATGTTATTCTAATTCTTCTTTAGTTTCTTAGTTATTACGTACATTACACCCTGCAAATAATTTATAAATTAAAGATTATTCCGTTTTATAACGTAGTAGGTACCTTCACATTTTTCGCTGGAAAAAGCAGCATAGTCTGAAGGAAAAGGCCTCAAACTAAATAAAAACAAAGTTTTCCCGGCAAAATGTTTATGCTGTCATGAAGAGGATAGACCAAAGTATTTTTAATTACTTTTACAAATTTTTTAAATTGTTCTAACAGGTTTTAACAGGCTCATTTAATGGTAGAAAATCTTTTTTTCTCTCGTCAGTACAAACAATAAATTGACGCTAGATTTTATTACGTCAGAACGTAATATTACGCGAAAGCATTTTTTGACTGTGAAAGACATTAATTTGGAAATTCTTGCAAAAATCATATAATCGTCTGATTTTTACGAAAATTTCAGGACTTATTCATAATTGACTACAATCAGTTTTGAAATAATTACCTTTATAAAATATTGCTAGAAACATTTTTAATATGTTACCCCCACCAGTTAATTTCCAGAAATGTCGAAAAATGCGACCAGGACTCAACATATAGATACTTTTAATTAAATTCAGGAGCCATTGGAGAATGCAATGCAACTGTCTTTTTTTCTTCAAAACCTGCCACTTTTTAGAAAATCTGCTCCGAATTAGGAAAACAAAAATGCAATAAAACTATGCCATTTTTTTATTTGGATGAACTTTTAATTGCTTTTATAAACATAAATTAAAATTATATCATAGTCTGAATAGAAAAAATAAATTTTCCGTTAGTAATGAGTTTTTACAAGAATTGTTTTTATTTTTATTATTTTGTTTTTTTTATTAAGTAATTTCTAAAAGTTTCATAATTTCCTCCTTATAGGTCTCTCAGATTTTTTTTAATTAATGTGTTGCAAATATATTTATTAATTGAAAAATTTAAACACTTACCCTAAAAAGGGGTGCTCCTTTTTTGTAAAATAATTAAAACATTTTAATTTTCTGCATGTTGATTTCCCGTATTTTGTTTTTACGGGTGGTCGTAAAAGGTCACGTGATTCAAGGGTTGTCCTCCCCTTACATGAAAAAAAAAATCTGTGTATAAACTTTTTTATACCAAATTCGTCTTCCATACTTTTGGCCAGCTGCTGTAAAGTAGTCATCATCATTTTTATTCCGGTCAATATAATTTCGATTTAAAATACACCAGAGTATTTTGCTTAGTGAAATTAGTAAATTTAATCCGTTGGCTTTCAATTAAAGCTAACTTTAAAGCTTGAAGATAAATTATTTATTTTTAAAATTTAAATTTAAATTTAGGTATAGAAAAATGAGTGGAGGTGCCTACGCTACTTGGTTTCAGGGAGTAAATGATTAAAGAAAGAAAGAAAGAAAATCAAAAAGAAGGGAAGATAAAAATGTTTAACATCTGTTTCAGTGAAATGAAAAAGTTGCCAGTTTAAAATCTGTTAATTTCCATCCCATGATTTATGATTGTTATTGGAATATTTTGTTAAATTTGCTAAAAGTTCAAATATTTAACGGATAAGACAATATTTCATTTCAGTGAGAATACAAAGGATAAAAAAAATAATATAAGAAAATAAAAGTCTTTAATATAAAAATCCAATTACAAAAAATAAAATAAAATCATATCGTCTGCCGAAATATTTTTTAATTATTATTTAGAAAAATGTTCATAAGACTAAAATCTAAAAATACTAAACATCTATAGGAAAAGACACTACTTGATTTCAGTGAGCAAAAGAAAGAAAGAAAGAAAAAAGAAAGAAAGTAAGAAAAAAAGAAATAGATAGATACATACATAAATATATACAGTTCCAGGAAAATGAAATGCAGTCGCAAGACATCAAAAGATTTAACCGCCATCAGGAATATCGGCCAACTTTCTCCACTCAACTCACATATCACTCAAGAAAGAAAGATTGACCTATTTGTTTACTCACTAATAAGGCCATGTGACAGACGGACACAAATGGTATTTATTATAATATAGACTATTATTATTATCATTTTTTATTTCTAAGGTGCGTATATTTATTACATTGTTTACTTATGAATATTTATCTTCATTTCTGTTGTTGCTATCACAACGTTTCGACTGATTTGTCCACTAGCCTTCATCAGGTGCATAACGATCCGGGTAAGCTTCAAGAAATTTTCATTTGAACCCTTTATTTAATCTATCTTGGCGAATCAATCTCGTTCCACTATCATGCTGTTTCGTACTGCTCAGGATCTGTTCCATATAGCGTTCAAACACTAATTACCATACGATCGCGGAAGTTAAGCAACGTCAAGCCTGCTCAGTACGTAGAGGGAGGATAGCTTGTGAATACCAGGTGCTGTAAGCTTGTATGCTTGGGTGGTGTAATGGATAATGGCAATTGTTAAATGGAGAGCCGATATCTAATTTCAGTTGGATTCATTATATTCGCTGACGTATAAATATCACTGGGAACGGTATCAATCCACCACTTTCCCCCAACTATAGCTGAATTAGAAAGACTTCTATCAAGGAATCATTATTATATCACCCATAAAATTTTTCTTGCTAAAAATATTTCCTGATCTTAAATAACCTGCAAAGTGTAGCTAAACCATAAATAACGAATCAATATTTTCTGAGTTTAAACCTGCAAAGTGTAGCTAAACAATAGATAACAAATCGATATATCAAAAAACAATTTAGTACTGCCCAGTTATTGCTCGGCCTGTTTCTCCCAAGTGCTAAACGTGAATTACCCGACCCAGGGAGTGAACCCACAAATATTATGCCACTAAATTCACGAAACTATGTTTTAATAACTTGGCCAGATAAATATAAGATAATATTAGGTTGTCCCAAAAGTTCGTAAACACTTGCGAAATGGGTCTATCTGGTCCAGCACAATGGAAGCAAGCGATGGGTTCAGAAAGGGCAAGAGACACCGTCAGTTCCAAAACAAGATCGATTCGGCAAGAAAGTCATGTTGTGCGTTTGGTAGAACTTTGAAGGAACCGTACATTTATAAATGGTTCCAAATAGTCGTGCCATCAGTGCCGAACTCTACTGTCAGCAACTTGAGCAGGTCTACGAAAAGTTGAAGCAAAAGTACCCGGCTCTGATTAACGGAAAGCGCACTTTGATGCAGCAAGACAATACTAAGCCACACACCGCCAGGAAGACCAAAGACAAGTTTGAAAAGCTGGACGGCGTTGAGAATCTGCCACATCCAGCCTACAGTCCTAACTCTGATCCATCAGATTACGGCCTTTTCCGCTCAATGAAACACTTTCTGAAGGGCCGCCGATTCGACTCGTTTGATGAAGTCGAGGAAGCGTGTCAAGAATTCTTTGATTCGAAGCTCGCTGAATGGTACTTTGACCAGATGCGAAATCTAGCAGATCGATGGCAAAAAGTCTTGGAAAATGATGGTCTTTATTTTGAGCAATAATTTTTGTTGTTTTTGCGAGTAAAATTTCAATTTTTTGCAAGTGATTTTGGTATCCTAAGATTACTTGGTGAGTAAAATTTCAATTTTTAACGAACTTTTGGGACAACCTAATATATTCATAAGTTTTACCAATATTTCTTACTGAACATCAGTTTGTGAAAACATTCGCTTACATCATTAGAAACTGGCGTAGTTTTCAAGATCTCAGTAATTATCTTGAAGTTGGTAAAGCGAATGAGTTTTTTACGAGATTCTCATAGGATTGGTAATTTGAACATGAGCTTTGTGCTGTAATGCCTATCAGTTCCGAACCAGAAACCAAACAGCCGAGTTAGAAATCCAACTATGTTCGTTACATTCACTTACGTCCAGATACACTTGGAAATGTTATGAATTCGTCTCTTCTCCCAGTTAGCTATGGGTTGAATAGTAGGATAAACTGCGTTCTATAGTCTTGATTTGCAATCAGTCTCCTACAGAAATAAGCAGTAAATATTCTGCCTTATAAATCATGGATCGAAAGAGACATGATCGTCCAAAGCGTGTATCACGTATGGCACTTAACTGGCTGATCGAATTTAGATATGAGACTGATTATTCAAAATATTAGCATAGAGTTTTCGATATCTCTTTCCAAATAGTCAGCTTCGATTTGTACAAAGCTATTTCAGGAAGCGTGAATTAAGCATTTGCTTATAAATCACTAAGTTTTTTTATTAATGTTACAGTAGGTGCAAGCTTGCGTCAGAAAATATTTCATCATAATTCTCAATCCCATAACGGCTTCAAACGCTGGACTGACCTAAGGGCAGATGATACAGAAAAAAAATCTCGAGGATTTTGGTGGTGGCTCTCGGGCGCCTTGGCATTGTCATGTGCGTCTGCTCTTTGGTGTTGTCTGAATATCTTTTGCGTTAATATTACTTTTTGTGTTAGCCTTCAACATTACCTTTCATGATGGTCTTGCAGTGGCTGTTAGAGCGTGTGATGTAGCCAAGTAAACCACATCTTCCAAAGATTAATAGTGGCGGGAAGAGATTGCTGTCGACCCACGAGATTTTAATTGTTTCTCCGTAGATCATCATTGTTTTTGTGCTCCTAGTAGAAAGCGGAGGAACTTCCTCAAGTAATGTCTTTTTTATAATTGTGTCGCCCCAAGCAAGGCATTTTACTGCCACTGTTGTGCAGGGGGATACATAGTAGGAATGTTATGAGAAAGAGTGAGAGGTTGCAGGGGATGTCAGGAAGAGAGTAGGAGAAGGAAGAGAATACTGATGAGAGTTGGGTGGACGGAGAAAAAAGCATGAGAGAGAATATGTAAGTTAATGAAACAGGAGATGACTATTGACTTTACATTTAAATTCTTGGAGATTATAGCTGTCGGGAAAGCAAGTATGCGGAAAGGAATTTCACAGGCGGGAAATGCGAGAAAAGAAGCTGGTGGAGTAGGATTTGCGTTTAAAATTTATTGTTTTCACAGTAAAAGACCTAGTTGCTAATCTTGTTGCTCGGGGAAATTCATATATAAGGGGGTACCGGTGGACTAAGTTCATCGGGGCAGAAGCCGTGAAAGTATTTGTAGAAGAGACATAGGGCAGCCACACTGCGTTGGTGAGAAAGCGACTGTATCCTAGCTGCCAAATCAGGATCTATCACATTACAGATTCTCCGTTAGATTTGGTCGAAGACACCTAAGTTGATAGTAGGAGCGCTCGACCAGATATGGCAGCAATATTCAATGCACGGGCGGATGGTAGATTTGTATATGTACAGGATTGTTTCGAACGGGAAAAACTTCCAGGCCTTACACAGATAACCGACTTTCTTAGCAGCGGATTTAGCTATGGATAATAATTAGTTATTCCACTTGAGGTATGATGTGAAAGTTAATCCGAGGAGACGCAGCGTTTTACTTTCGGGGAGAGAAGCCTGATCCATGTTAATGGGCGGGAGGAACGATTGTCTGTGGTGGTTATTAGATAGAAGATTCGTTTTGGAAGAATTATTTACGAACCATTTCTTACCCCAGTCCACCACGGATTGGAGGTTCTTTTCAAGCTCTACAGCGAGGTTTGCTTTGTCAGCCTCGGCAGATTTAATCGAGACGAGAGTAAACCGTAGTATCGTCAGCATATATGCCCACATGGGATCTTATTACATCAGGGAGATCGTTATGAAATTTGTAAAAAGCGATTTACACAATAAACATCGATGCTTTGAAAAACCACGGAGTTTGAATTGAATGGGAATTTAAAGGAAGTTACAGTACAAATAACTGGTAAAAATGTCGGTGAATATTCCTAATGACACTTTGAAGAAAATATCTAATTAAAATAAATAGTGCAAACTCGACGCAGCAAAGGTCTATATTCTTCCGACCTGGCAACCTCAGGCGATCACTGGTCTATGCCAAACTCCGTGTTTTCTCGACAGTTCCATCAACTGCACCACATTGAAAATATCCTTTGTGAATTCGTCAAATCAAAGGTCGTGTTAAAGCGTGTGGATTTAAATTCCGACGGGATAACCACTAGTAACAAACTGAGATGGCAAAATGTGGCGATGTTTGGTTGGATATTTCAACTTTTTTAAAATAAATGAATTCAATATATAATCGACGAGCGAAGAGAATTCTTGAATATTGGCTTAAACTGTCATCTCCAACCTAGATAGGACGCCATCCAAAAGAAAAGCGAAATACTCTACGCAAAGGATCGGAAAAAAACGCTCGTTCGAATATGAACAAAAAAAACAACACACAATATTCATATATTCCACAATATCAAAACAGAAAAAGAAACTAACAACACTCATAAAAATAAACCACTTGTAAACGACTAAATAAATGACAAAAAGCGCCGCCTAGGACAATGGACAGTTTTTGTTCTCCTTCACTTCTACTAAACGAATATATATATATATATATATATATATATATATATATATATGAGCTGTGATACAGCGAAACAGGCTTTTATGTGGATGACTAATATATTCTACTCTCATTACGATTGAGCTCTCTGGAAAAGAAAATTTCAAAAACAGTTTCCAATTTTGCTATATGCGTGAATCTTCAGAAATGAATTGAGTTCTTTCGGTGACTGGCGTGTGTATACACTGCTTATATACAACACGATAAAATTTCCCTTCTCTGATTCCATGCGCCGATGGCTTAGGGAGTAGCGACTCTTATTGACACCAAATCGGTCGAGTTTCGATCCCGGCCAGAAGCAAGTGGATGTGTCTAGCTACACTGATGAACTGTGATACAGCGAAACAACCTTGTATGTGGATGACTAGTATATATATATATATATATATATATATATATATATATATATATAAGAAGGAGGCAGACTTTTAGGGCATGATGTATCATACACCAAAAGCCAGAGTGCTCTAATTCATTACTGAATGAGCGATGCGTAGATGCCAGAGTAGTTACTGTTTTTTCAAAGTCTACCATTCTTCCAGAGTGCTCAATCAGGGTGTGAGAGCGTAAATAGTCATAGAAAGAGAGACATAGATAGATGTATGTGTGTGTGTTTGGTGTAAAAGAACCTATATGAAAAAAGGTGGGAATAATCTCTTTGGTCATCTTGAGATACGTCAAATTTATTTTTAAATCGTTCCACCGACCAGCGAGGCGATAATGGTACCAGATCGCAAGGGGTTCACCGGCAGTGAAACTGAAAGGGAATAAGACTGAGAATGGGGAAGATTAAAGAAAAGTAAAAAAGGAACAGGTTTCAAGAAGACAGAAGTTGGTGGTTGACGTTGCCTTTACATTTTTGAAGACTCTTGTTATAAGGTAAGAAATATATAGGAAGAGAATACCACAAGCGAAAGTGCTAGAAAAGAAACTGTTAGAGTAGAAATATTGGTTGCATCTAGCTAGTTTCCTAGATAAAACGGTGATTGTTGCCAATCTAGTAGCATGCGCAAATTCATGTGAACAGATCACCAGGGAAAAGAGCTGTTCTAAAATATCATGAAAATATTTGTAAATAAGCCAAGTCTGGGGATTAAGTTCCTCATAAAAGAAAGCAGAAACATCTTGTCCTTACGGCATTCTTTAATCAAAGTGAGGAAAGAGATAAGAGATTTAAGGCATTTCATTTTTTATGCTTTAGTCAAGGATTTCCGAATAAAAGAAGGGATCTTATGCTACACAATAATCTTTTCTTTATCAGACACGATTCAATTCATACAGTCAGTTAGTTAAGTGCCATACGTGATACACGCTTGGGCGATCATGTCTCGAAAGAGACATGACTGACTGGGCAGAAGATTATCCCGCAGTAGGTTGCCATTGCTTTCTGCAGTAGACTGGTTGCCGACCAAGGCTATAGAACCCAATCTGTCCTGCTATTTAACCCATAACTGGAAGGAAGAGACGGATTAATACCTTTCCCAAGGGTATTTGCGCGTAAGTGAATGCAAGGAGTTCAACTGGAATTCAAACTCGGCTCCCCGGTTTCTCGTTCCGAGCCGATATCCACTGCACCACAACGTGAGCAATAATTATGCATAAAATGTAGCGAAGAAAGCGAGAAGAAAAGACTAAACATAAACTGAATACATGTTCATCAGTAAAAAGAGAAACACAAAATGCTAATTATCCGAGAAATATTCTAACAGATGGCGGAAAGTGATCTAAAGGCGTACTGCGATGACGAAGGATACATTCCAAAAGTTCAGCAGAGTATTGAGAAACAAGATAAGTGTATTAGAATGCTAAGCGATATCTGTCCTAAGCGATACGGCAGCTAATATTAGACAATCTTCTCAAATATGAAGGAGAGGCTCAAAGCAACAGAAATGTGGTTCTACAGAAAGATGCTTAGGATACCATGAACAGAACATGTGAGCAACAGCGAAGTTCTAGAAAAAATAAAAACAAAAATGAAAATTCATGCATAATATCAGGTAGAGGCAGTCAAAGTTTCTGGGACACGTAATGAGGAAGTAAGGCTTGAAAAACATGATATTCACAAGGTACATAGAGAGAAAGTAAGACTGGGGAAAACAGCGTATGCCGGGCGAAATTCGGAATAGCGAAGCATGTATAATAAATTTGATAGCAAAGCAGGATTCGAGAAAAATAAGAAAAATATGTTAGGAGCTACAAAGAGCCGAAAGATGTGGAGGGCCATAATCGTCTACCTGTGGAAGAGACACTGCACATAGAAGAAGAAGAAAAGGAAGAAGTTCATAGAAATTCAATGAAAAGTTATTAATACTGACTGAATAAAGATGCTATATAGTTAAAATAATAAAGACCTTTCTAAAATCTATTAGAAAAATTCATTCCAACTAATGATGGCAGATATCTGCATACAAAATATTTCCTAAAATTTCTTTGAAAAGAAATTTTGAGATGAATGAATTTTTCAAATCAAGAAAATTTGTCGCGCTGCGTAATTCAGAATGCAAAATCTGGGTACTTATCACTTTTAACTGCCATTGTCATCGGGAAATCATTTCACTCGCTCGCGGGTATGGTCGATCAATTTACTAATATGAACAAAAGAAGGTAGATATTAACAAGACTAGATAAATAGATGCTAATCATAGTCGTCTTATTGCGGAGTAAAGATGTGAGAAAGAGTGGCGAGGATAATTATGGCTCCAGAGAGGACGTTCTTGTCATTTGAAATCTGGAAGAATTGATGCAAATCATTCAATAGGTTTTCAGTTACTATCAAGTGACATTTCATACTCTGAATTAATGGAGTAATCGTTAAATTATCAACCTCGCTATCTATTTTAATCTCTTCATATATATATATATATATATATATATATATATATATATATATATATAAGAGAACAAAATAACAAAAAATTATCAACCTCGCTATCTATTTAATCTCTTCATATATATATATATATATATATATATATATATATAAGAACAAAATAACAAAGTTCTCAACAAGTATAAAATTTCAAATACTTTATAAATTCAATGATGTGGTAAATAATCTATCTATATACATATATATAAATGGATATGTCTGTCTGTGTGTTTGTTTCCATTATAAAAAAAAACCTGCTTCTCCAAAGCTCTTGGTCCGATTTTAACCAAAATTGGGTCACTTGTAGATCATAACATGAACCTTTGATGTACGCCAAAATTTTTCGAATCGATTTAAGAGGTAAGACAGAAATCACCGAAATGCCTAGAACTAACGAATACCTCTCCTCCGAAACGCCTTATGCGAATTCAACCAAAATGCTGTAATTTTATAGATAGAAAAGTTTGATTTATTTAATGTACACAAACTTTTTCGTGAAAAATCAACAACAAACATAATTTGGGGTGGTCTTTTGCTCATACATATACATTTCTTCAAAACGCTTCACTCAAACCCAACCCTAAATCGAGTCACTGGTAGATCAAAGTCTGATACCTTGATATGCGAACAAAAATTTCAGTTGATACACAGAGTGCGGCAAAATTAATGGAACATATTGCTTTTGTGATGGTTTATTTCTCCAGAACACTTAGTTGTATTATAAAAATGTGGGTCTTTTTTGTAATTTCTACCTTATCACATGTCATAACAGTTTCACGTTTTCTACAAAGTGCCAACCCCTCCGACGTTGCAAGGACAATGCATCCACTTCTGAGTCACAACGTCATCGCATCACATTACAGGCTCCGTTCTTCCAGCTGTACGTACATCATTCCCGTTTATTGGCAAAACTGACCAAGCATGAATCCCGTTTCAGAAATACAACAAAAACCAAGACGGACTTTGAATTTTTTTTCTAACTTACGCGTTACGGCAATCTCATACTGGAGCTTTTTGAATAAGCACTTGACATTACCATTTCAACATTACCACTAAAAACCCCAACCAATGCCGGGTTATACAGCCAGTACAAAATATAATAAAACTAATGCCAGCGAATGTAATTGTAGGAATTCTAATGATTGTTTAATACATAAAAATTGCTTAGCTAGTTCCCTAATTTATCTTTGTACTATTTCTCACTTGAAAATCCTAGTATTAAAAAAAAATTATATTAGGAGTACTTGAACTTCATTTTACCAGCATGTACTATCTCTCAATAAAAGTAATTACAAATACAGTACTTTGTTATACAGTACTTCGTTAACTGGAGTTTAAACGAAAAGAAAAACCAAAAAAAAAAAAAACAAACAAACAAAACACAACACCTTCTGTTTAATGGAAAGTAGTTAGAAAGGCCCAAACTTGTTATTTCCTTTTATGCAACATGTTTTCTTTGTCTCAATGAAAAAATTAGAAATCATCAGATTTAAAGACAGGATTAACTTATTAAACCATAGTAAGAAACTTACTGGTAACTGTAAACATAGTTCCCCATTTATATTAAAACTAGCAGTATAGCCCGGCGTTGCTTAGGTGTAATGAAAGCTTTAAAACTAATCCATGCTCCTGGAGCTCAGACTCTTTGGACGTTGGCACGAAAGACTAAAAAGCAATAGTTGTGTCCAGTTAAAGCGAAACCGTAGACTGAAAGAAAAATGAATGGATGTAAGTCAAATTTTGATTTCCTGGTATCGATATCAAATAAGTTTTTTTCGTTGTAAACTGAATTTTGAGGGCTAAATAAGTCCTCTGAGTAAATGGTATCATGGTTGAGACTAAGAACTACAATTATACCTACTTAGAGCCAAACCGGAAGCAAAAACTAAAACAGAACGTATGAAAAAATACAGACACACAGGCAGATAAACGGACACACACAAAAACATCTTGCCTTATATATATATATATATATATATATATATATATATATATATATTATCGATTTTCTGCACTATTGTAAGAACTGCAACCTTGAAACTTCTTCTGAATATCGTTTCTTATGTTTTTGTCTATGAGTGTATCAAATTTGATTAAAATTGGACAACTCCTTCTATAACACGTTTTTTTCGATTCTCGATTTTCGATATTTATCGGGGGTACATCGACACAAATCCTAGCTAAGAACACTCGCAGACGCTTATAGTACAACTGTAAATTTTCAAGAAAATCGGCTCAGCTGTTTCGGAGTCTATAGGTAACGGACACACACACACATACAAAGTTCCATTTATAAATAAGCTTAGATTAGATTGCATAGATATGAGTAGGAATATAGTGAATATCTACAGATAATTATCACGAACGTCAATTACTTTTTACCTTTATCTTGTGGGTATTTAACTGATTGTCAAGTTAGTATTTGCAAAGAATTTGATCAAGCGTATATTGTTAAGTTATATATTTCTAGGTAGTTAATCTAGCTAATATTGTCAAGTTAATATTGAATAGTAATTATTCCCTAGGCATTGATGTCATGCGGACTGTGAATTCGTTGTTATTATCTATTTTATCTTGTGTGTATATGTCTTTTTATATGCTTCTTTTTATTTATTTATATATCAATATCTATACCTAGGTACATGAGTTTCTCTCTATATAAATGCATGTATGTAAGTGTGCAATTGGGTTTCTGTGCTAGTTGCTTATAGATACATTGATTTACATATATTTGTATATGTATAAATATATGTGTGTGTATATATATGTCTGTATATATATGTACATATATATGTATATGTATGGGTATATATATATATATATATATATATATATATATATATATATTTTGATTGATTGATTGATTGTTTAATACTTAGTTTTTAGTCCTAATAGGGTTAGACCAGCACACATTAGTATTAAAAAATGTTCTATACAATTATATTGTAGAACTTTTGAATATTTTTCATTTTAAAACGCATTATTTTGTTGCCTTCGTTTCTACCATGAATGGTGTCTTCAGGCGATTTTGAAATAACTATTATTAAAAATCACCTGAAGACACCATTCATGGTAAAGTCCAAGGTAACGAAATAACTCGTTTAAAAATTGTATATATATATATATATATATATTTGTAACAAAGTTGTGGAACTCGTAGGTTTTTTTTTACCTGCTGTTCATGCATTTACTTTTATAAAGAGTGCTCGACACAAATGTAGAGCGTTAAATTGTAATAGTTGTTACAATGGTTTATTAATTCATAGTATCACTGCACAATACTTTTTGCGTTTCGAAGCTACTATGCGCGCTTCTCATCGGGTGAAAAAGTTGAAATGTAAATTAAATAGTGAAAACTGTTTATTAGTGGTGATATGATGTTTAAGTAAAAGTGGTGTTGGGAGCTTATTTTGATTCTGTCGGCCGTATTGTAGTCTTAGAGATATGGGTTAGGAGAGGTGGCTTAGTTTAAGACAGGTTTCTTATTTATTTTGTCTGGATGTGGTGGAAGTGGCGTCACTGTTAATGAGAACGATGTAAATAAATGTGGGGTGGGAATTTAGAATGGTCTAGTCCGTTAGTGGTTCTAGAGGTCCTGCTATTCGGTTAAGAGAAGGGTGTGGGGTAGCTTAGTTTTGAGCAGGTTGCTTTTTCGTTTAGTTTTGGTATTTTATATTGGGATTAACTGCCAAAATAATTAAGAAGACAAAAATAAAAACCGATGTAATTGTAGAAACCCCAACAACTGCCCACTATAGAATAGCATATTCAAATTGGATCAAAGAACAGTTGTTTTTTTCTTTGATGTTGTTGAATCAATTTATGACGTCAGTGGTGTTTGACCATGGGAGTAATCCGTGTTTTTGTTTTATCTGTTCATTAATTCGTTCGAGGATGTTTTTGCTGATTTTCCAATTTCTGGTATATATATATATATATATATATATATATATATATATATATATATAGTCATCTGCAGTCGGCGATTCTACCTATGGGCCATGGGCACTCGGTAGAAGGAGGCAGACTTTCAGCGTATGATGTATCATGGGCCAGTAGTTAGAGTGCTCTAATTCATTACTGAATGAGCATTGCGTAGATGCTAGAGTAGCTACTGTTTTCTCAAAGTCTATCGTTCTTCCCCAGTGCTCAATCGCGGTGTGAGAGCGTAAATAGTCATCCGCAGACAGATATGTTTCGCTGTATCACAGCTCATCAGTACGGTTAGACATCCGATTGCTTTTATCTAAATAAAGAAGAATGAAAAATAAAATTTTAACGTTAAAAAAATTAACTTAAAAAAAATTAAAAGTATTAAAATAGACTAATGAATATCTATTATTATTTTTTACGTTCTCACGTAATAATTACTTATATGTATATATAAAGACGCTTTTAAATTGCTGCTTAAAATACTTTAGATTTGATTTTTATACACTTCCTTTACTTACATCCCTGATGTATACATATATATATATATATATACGCTGAAGGAAATTAAGAAACGGTAAGATATACTGCTTGGCATTCAGGTCGGGAGCTCCAATACGAACATTTCAGACTCTTTCACTGTCAATCCGTTGATAGTTTAAAGTTTGCTGTGTCCCCAAAAGATGCACCAAGAGTTATAAAACCAAATTAATGAATTATTTTCTTTTTTAACTTGGGTGAAATACGAACAAGTAATAACTTTCATTTCTTGTAGAATGTCAAACAAAGAAATAAAACCATACAATCCATTCCCCATAAGCATCAAATTTATGTACAAACATAGTAAATGTATCCGTTTAAACAAAACCGTATGAACTGTCATATGTAGAAAGTGACATTGCGCAAAATAAATCTCTTTGGTAATTATAAGTGAAATCCAAAATTACTAGAACAATTTGTATTAAAATATGCAAAGGGGAAAAATAATATCCAAATATAGAAAAAAATTATCGTCAACAAAGAAATTTCGTACGTGTTTAACAAATAGCATAGAACAGTTCTTTTTGTTTTTCCTGCCAAAAATGAGTAATAAACGGGATGCAAAAATAATACCCTTTTGATATTATCTTCTCATCGCCAAAGAAAAGCCATCCTAATTACTCAAACCGATTACAAGTTTCACAAATCAAATCGTCACTAATAAACAGAAATAATTTAGTTGTGTAAAGAGGAAAGAATAATACAAAAAATGAAACATCAATTCGTCTAAACAAATGTATTTGTAATTTTTTTTATATTTCCGTCACTCATAGAAATTCTGAAAATAATTTATCGAACAAGATTCATGGCTATTTGTATGAAAGTAATCCGTTGATATTTGACTCGTAAGCAGAGTGAATGTTTAGTGGCTTGAGGTGCCATGACTATTCCCAGGAAATCTATTTTATTGTTTTTAAATTAGAGGAAATGCATTATTCATTTAGAGACAGATGTAAATAAACAGCATCAAAAATGAAACTATAAGGAGGTATTTTTATCTGTTTATCGTCCACAAATATAGATGACTAACCAGCGTTTAATCGCTACAAATATATTTGGATCATTCGAAAAACAAATCTCTCTTTTGTGATCTGAAATAAATATATTTCTTAAGGTGTCATGTTTATTCAGTTGCTGTTGAACATCGAAAATTATAGAAACAATATATTCCGGATGTCTCGTCTGGCATCAGTTTATAATATCCTAAAAATAGATATTTTAGTGATTTTCTCTGGTTAATTGTTTCACGGAGAGTTTATGAGTTCTTTTGTTTGCTAACCTAAGTCAGTTTTATTTGCTCAATAACAAGTAACTTATCGCTTATCAAAAGTGATTCTGACAATATCGCTTGATCAATTATATGAAATCATACTTCTATACGTTTCATTTTATTTCAATTCTTTACGCATATTCTTGCAAAAATAAAATATAGTACATAGTTTTTTTTGTTTGTTTTTTTTTATTTGTGACCGTACAGGCCACTTGTGGAATTAACATCAGTTCAAGCCCTGAGGGCGCATCCCTTTAGTAAGTGGAGAGGCATCTACTCCGGGGGATGAGGTACATCCGCCTAGGCAGTATCTGACCTACGGGACTGGCCTAGAGTCAAGTGAAATTGGTAAGGAGGTTTGAGTAATTTTTCCACAGTATTGCTGGTAAATCCACTTTCTTTAGCTAAATGGTGCACTAACAAAAATCTTTTGCGCATAGATAAGTGCAAAAATACCTACTTTTATCAATATATTATTGTCAACACCAAGAAGTATGACGATCACACACACACACACATATATATGTACTAGCAGTATAGCCCGGCATTGCTCGGGTGTAATGAAAGCTTTTTTATATATTATCGATTTTCTGCACTATTGTAAGAACTGCAACCTTGAAACTTCTGAATATCGTTTCTTATGTCTTTGTCTATGAGTGCATCAAATTTGATTAAAATCGGACCACTCCTTCTATAACCCGATTTTTTCGATTATCAATTTTCGATATTTACCAGGGGTACCTCGACACAAAACCTAGCTAAAAACACTCGTAGATGCTTATAGTACAACTGTGTAAATTTTCAAGGAAATCGGTTCAGCCGTTTCGGAGTCTATAGGTAACGGACACACACACACACACACACACAGACAAAGTTCCATTTATGAATAAGTTTAGATGTATATATATATATATATATATATATATATGTATAAGTCATCCGCATACAAACCTGTTTCGTTGTATCACAGCTAATCAGTGTGGCTAAACACATCCACTTGCTTCTTGCCGGGATCGAAACTCGACCGATTTGGTGTCAGTCGGGGTCGCTAGCCCCTATGCCATAGGCCCATGGAATCAGAGAAGGGAAATTTTAAAGTCTTGTGTATAAGCAGTTTATACACACGCTGTCACCGAAAGAACTCAATTCATTCCTGAGGAGTAATTCATAATTCGCAGAAGTGGCAACTGTTTTTTAAACTTTCCTCTCGAGAGATCTTAATATAATAATTAAGTATATATATATATATATATATATATATATATATATATATATATATACTTAATTAATATGCGAGGGGCGGAGTGAGAGATCAACCAAACTGTTTGCAGTACCAAAGATAAAATGAAGGCAAGGGATATGATAGCATTTACCAACTTAAACAAGGAGACTATCGAGAAGAGTTGCAGGAGATTCCGAAAATTGTCTGTTGGTGGTAATTAAAACCCACTGCGATTTTATTGAATAAATTAACGTTAGTATTTCAAGGTATTTGTGTAATATTTGTGTAATTATATATGTGTTAAAAATTATATCTCAAAGTTATTTTTTTTTTTGCCTTATTTAGACGACAGTTTATCCATCACACATTATATATAGAGATAAGTTAGACCAAGAATTCGTTCTGTAATTGTCGCCCTTTGCAATGCTGCCTTTAAGTAAATTGTAGCTGATATCATAACCGCAATCACAGAAAAGATATTATATGTAAAGCGGGGAGATTTCACTACATCGATAAATTCAGTAGATTTTACACCCGCAGACAACTATAAATTGCTGATAAAGATTTAAAAAGGAAGGAATTACCAAGTTGGTTAGAAGATAAAAGAAGATAGAAAATGTCTGGGCAATAAAGCTAATGTTGAGAATAAATGACATGACTATTTATTGGTTTTTATTTAATAAACAAAAACTGATTTTTACTCTGCCACATGCACACAAACACACTCAGACATAGATACACACACACAGATATAACTCAGAGGTAGAATCACCGACTGACGCCAATTCTGTCGGGTTTCAATCCTGGGTTAAAAGTAATTGGAGTCTAACCGTACTGATGAGCTGTGATACAGCGAAACAGATCTGTCTGCGGATGACTATTTACGCTCTCACACCCTGATTGAGCACTCTGGAAGAATGGTAGACTTTGAAAAACAGTAGCTACTCTAGCAAGTACGCATCGTTCATTCAACAATGAATTAGAACTCTCTCAGCCATTGGGCGTGTATAATGATAATATATACGCTAAAAAGTCTGCTTTCTTCTGCCAATATATATATATAATGCAAATAGTAAAATGTTCAAAATGGGCGAATTTGGATATCTTGAGCAAAGTAATCTCCAGACCGTTCAAAGAAGATTTGCTTTGTCTTAACATTTTCTATTGGCTTCTTTGTATAACACGCTAATATTTCCTTTCTCTCATTCCATGGGCCTATGGATTAAAGAGTAGTGATTCCGACTTATTCTCAACCAATTCGACACTGGACTCGTTAGGAATACCTACACCAGACTTCCCACCCAGAACTAAGGCTCAACTAAATAACGTCCACATTTCACCCTCGCTGGTCGCCAAGATAATTGCGCAACTTGACCCACACAAAGCGAGCGGCGGTGACGGAATCCCAGCCATAGTACTGAGGAAATGTGCCCCAGAACTCTCCTCTGTCCTCTCTAAACTCTATAACCTCTGCCTATCTGCTTCCTGCTTTCCTGCCTGTTGGAAGTCCTCCTGCGTAATATCTATATTTAAGAATTCTGGCGAACCCTCAGACCCCGCCAATTACCGTCCTATTAGTCTCCTTCCAATCTTTAGTAAAGTTTTCGAAGCCATTATCAACGCCGAGGTGATTCAGCACCTTATGACCAACGGGCTTCTCTCTGACAAACAGTATGGGTTTCGCTTCACCAGGTCTACTGCTGATATGCTAACGACCATTACCGAGTACATATACCAGGCACTCGACAAGAATGGTGAAGCCCGAACCGTTGCCTTGGATATCTCCAAAGCATTCGACAGGGTCTGGCATGCTGGCCTCTTGTGCAAACTGCGGAGCTATGGGATAACTGGACATCTGTTTGACCTCATCCAGTCCTTCCTCTCTAACCGCACATTAAAGGTGGTATTAAATGGGCATGCCTCCCAAAACTACCAGACGAACGCGGGCGTCCCTCAAGGTTCATCCTAGGTCCCACGCTCTTTCTGATCTACATTAATGATCTCCCCGACACCATTAGATCCCAAGTTGGCATGTATGCCGACGACACAACAATCTACTCCCGCATCGATCAGAAACCAGGTCTGGACGACAAAGTGAACCTCGCTGCCGCACTTGAAAGGGACCTCCAATCCGTAATGACCTGGGGTAGGAAATGGTTGGTAAATTTCAATGCCTCCAAAACAAAGCTGTTATCAACTAACCACCATAGACAATCGCATCTACCTCCCATTAGCATGGGACAGGCTAGCCTCCCAGAGAGTAAAATACTACGCCTCCTTGGTCTTACACTCTCGGCGGACCTCAAATGGAATGACTATATTGAATCCATTGCCAAATCTGCTGCTATGAAAGTCGGTTCCCTGTGCAGGGAAATTTTTCCCACCTGAAACTATTCTGCACATATACAAATCTACCATCCGCCCGTGTATTGAATATTGCGGCCATATCTGGTCGGGTGCCCCTGCTGCTCTCCTTGGGCTTCTTGACAAAATACAAAGGAGAATCTGTAACGTGGTTGATACTGACTTGGCAGACCGGCTGCAGCCGCTCTCTCACCGGCGTGATGTAGCTTCCCTGTGCCTCTTCTACAAGTACTTTCATGGCTTCTGCTCCGATGAGCTTAGATCACTGGTGCCGCCTAAGCACGAATTTACACGAGATACTAGATTAGCAACTAGGTCCCACCCTTTTACAGTTAAACAAATAAGATGTAACCGTAAATTCTACTCCAACAGCTTCTTTTCTCGCGCTTCCCGCCTGTGGAACTCCCTTCCACAAGTCTGCTTTCCCGACAATTACAATCTCCAGGTGTTTAAATGTAGGGTCAATAGACACCTCCTATCACACTAACTCCCAACTATTCTCACAACGCTCTCATCTACCCAACCCTCATTCTCGGTATCCTCACCCGCCTATCACCCACCCTCTGTTATTTCCTATATTTAATCAGCCTTTCTCCACTCTACGTAGCCCCCTGCACAGTAGTGGCAGTGACATGCCTTGCTCGGGGTGAAACGCTTATAAAAAAAAAAAAAAATCGGTCGAGTTTCGATTCCGGTTGGAAGCAAGTGGAAGGCTAGCCACAATGTTGAGCTGTGATACAGCAAAACAGGCTTGTATATGAATGGCATATATATATATATATATATATATATATATATATATATATATATATATAACGTAGCACACTTGCTATACTATCCAGTTAAATTCCGATACAGACGAACCCAAAAGAACTCAATGTTAAATTCAACTTTTGTACCATTTGGGTCGGATGAGCCGCAATAATAACATCATGATGCGGTGAACTATGTATTACCCATTGTAATAAATCAAAAACTTTTCTGCATATATATATATATATATATATATATATATATATATATACTGTGTATTTGTGAAGCAATCTCTTTTTATGCAGATTTCATTGAAATGAAAGACATGGTATAATTATTAAGTTTTATCAAATTTTTATGTGTTATTATGATTTTTTCTAGAGCTCAAATTGCATAAAAATTATTTAGATGTTTTAGTTTTCCGAGCGCTTTCGGCCTCACAATTAACCATTATAAAGGGTGAATCCGATCTCATTTAAACATACACGAAGATCTACCAGAACCAATCTGTGACATACTTCTTGACAATGCACGCATAATAGTATCATCCACATGCAAAAAGAGACAAAAAATAATGGGGGCATTATTAATAATTCCTACATTTGATAATATCAAGTATGAACACGGTAAAACTGTGTTTACCGTGTTCGGAATATGACACACATACGACTCTACCTACCTAACTCTACACATATTCAGTTACACTTAAATAAAATTCACCCGTGATATTAGCTAAAAGAACATACGAAAAATTATATAAAAGACTTAATGATAATACCTTGTTTGTCATTTTCAATGAAACCTGCATATATATATATATATATATATATATATGTATATATATATATATATATATATATATATATATATAATGTTTATTATTATTATTATTATTATTATTATTATTATTATAGCATACTGCAAATCAATAGCTATAAAGTATCGCTGTTAAAATTCCATCATCAGGCAATAAAATATGCTTAAGTTATATTGTAATTTAAAGATAAGGATATTTTTTAAAGAAGTAAAAAACATAAGAATAAAGAGGTTATCCAATAAGACGAATTAAGTAAGGTGGGAAGCTATAACGTTTTAAAGAATGATGTGTGTAAGACTCAATAGACAGTTGTGTTTCAATGTTTTGCTACGGAAAGCCAGACATGTCAAACATTTTAAACCTGAAAAATTAAATAGTAAGAAATAGAAAGGAAAATACAAGAGATAAGATTCAAGTTAGAAGAGGAAAAAAAGGAAAGACTAGCGAAGAAACATTCAAACGTTGGAAAGATAAAATAAGCAAAAGAATAAAAGTATATAAAAACCAACATAAATGATGAGAGTAATGATAAAAATAAAAAAAAATTCTTAAGGAGATTTGTTCATAAGTAGAAGTAAAAGATTAATAGTAACTTTTTTTTAAAAAAATACCAGTTCAATAAGCTTTTTTAAAGATATAAAACGAGCAAATAGTGAAAATATTGAGACAAATTGAGATATGTTTAAGGGTATGTAAAATTCTATGGTTTCAAAAATTAGTGATTTCATTACGTTGGTTTAACAACGAACAATGGATAAAATATAATTCCGAGGACACAGTTGACATTGCCATGGGAGCACTAACTTCTGCAGAATTATCAGATCTTGTTTTGTATACTCTCACTGCTCATCGTAATGTCGATATAAAAAACATTGGATGCTATAGAGATGATGGTCTCATCATTATTAATAATTCCACTAACTCAAATGTAGATATAATCCTTAAATACATACATTGAATATTGAAAAACTTTAAACTTAAAGTAAATACCAACCTCAAAAAAGTTGACTTTCTAGATGTTATATTTGCCTAATTTAATAGCATTTATTCGCCATATGCCATTCGCCATATTTATTTGCACAATGCAAATCATATCTACATACATCGTAAATCAAATTATCTGCCATTCATTATTAAACATGTACCACATTCAGTTGAACACAGAATTAACAATAATTCCTCCACTGAAGATATTTTCTGTCAGCACAGCCATTACTATAATA
>JBBBDQ010001367.1:3015000-3017500 GCA_037127315.1 Ascarosepion bandense
AAGTTCAATTTAATTGCTATCTACTTAAAAATTCAGTCTATGGGACGCAACTTATTCTGTACTTAATCCTGCTGTACTAAATTCATGCCTCATTTATTCAACTACAAAAAGGAATGCATTGTTGAAAATATATTTATATTCTATTCCTGTTCTTCAAGTTATAATTTTGTTGTTCCTCATTTATCCTTCGTCTCGAATTCTTAAAAGTGCTTTCCCGACAGTTACAATCTCCAGGTGTTTAAATGTAGGGTCAATAGACACCTCCTATCACACTAACTCCCAACTATTCTCACAACACTCTCATCTACCCAACCCTCATTCTCGGTATCCTCACCCGCCTATCACCCACCCTCTGTTATTTCCTATATTTAACCAGCCTTTCTCCACTCTACGTAGCCCCCTGCACAGTAGTGGCAGTGACATGCCTTGCTCGGGGTGAAACGCTTATAAAAAAAAAAATATCGAATCATAAATATATATTTGTTAGAGAGTTTTGAAAGTGTTAATTTGTATTTATCAGGAAGAATCCAAATAAGATTGGCCTTGAACCAGATACAGATTTCAACCTGATGTATGTGAGCCCAGATTCCTTCAACAATGGTTATCTCTGCTAAGAACTCTCTACAATAGTGCCACTCATAAATAAAAACGATCTTCAGTACGATATTTCCGTCGATTAAGTGCAGCCCACCTGTGCAATTAAGGTTGAATCTACCCCACACTGTGATACTTTCACCAGCGTGAAGTTTCTATCGCTGTGTAAATTTACTAAATTTCTTTGCACATCACATCATGACGTTGCCAAACACGGCAGGTGCCACGAACTCAAATAGACCTTTTTTTTTTTTTTTTTATCTAAGTGTCTCCAAAAGATTTTGGTTTTGTTTATTCTTCTCTGCAAATATTGACAACCCTGTTTGTTTCACGAATCCAATAGCAGTTTCCTTCACGGTCGTCAGCCATGTAAGGTTATTTTTTTCAGAGATCGTTTCGTTTTTTGATTCTAATGAGGAACGAATCCCCTCTCGCCAAATTTATTGAACAACTCTATAAATGCATGCTGGGAGTTTTATCTTAGTCAATAAAAATGATCAATTTTTAATTTTGCCAACGTCACATTTCTTTCTTGCCTTGAAGTCAGAAAACTATCACAACTTACCTGAATCCCGTTTGCTCATGAGCACTGTTTGCTTTTACAGTCTTATAATTATTTTGCTGTACTCTTCATTTATAGTTTCCTTGCTTTTGTTCATTTGTTTCTATTTTTCTGCTCTGTTCTTAATCTTATTCGTTCATCAAGTTCACTTCCAAATCCCTATTTATTAAACCTCATCATTAACCACATTCACAGCAAATACGTGTCATTTCTTTCATTTATTTATTTTTGTTATATCCCGGGAGGGGATAAACAGAGAAAGAATAGTGCAAGAAGTAATTCTTAACACAGAGAATATATGAATAGGGATTTATTATACCTCAGTACAATAAACCAAATACACGTACACCAACGAACAGTTAACAAGAATACAATCAAGAAGGCAATGTATCTGTATAGGACGTATGCGTCCGTCTTGAGAAGAAGGCTTCCGTCTAGTGACGTCTAACTCTCGGCTAAGCCGATGGCTCTCGTATAATAACAAAGACTCTCGATCACTCCCGTGTAATGACGAAGACTCTCGTATAGTCACGAACACTCTCGATCTCTCTGTAGTTCGTTCTAAAGTCCAGGTCTTTTATAACCCGGGCCATACCCATTCCTAGGTAAGACAGGATATTCCGCCACAACATTTTTTTTTTTTTTACCGTATTAGCGACACCGACGATACAAGGTTCATTTCAGATACAGAAAGGAAAATATAAGACCTATTACAGAAAGTATCAAGGGAAAGCGAGAAAAAAGGACTAAACATAAACTACAAGATAACAGAATGCATAGACATTAGCAAAAAGGGAACCCCAAAAATCAACTATAGGTCGGGGATAGTAAAATCAAACAGGTACAGAATCTCAAATACCTGAGAAGTGTTCTGACATAAGATCCGGACACGCATTGGCATGGATAAGGATGCATTTCAAAAGCTAAACAGAGTATTGGGAGACAGGAAGATTTCGTTGCAAACAATGGAAAGAGTACTGGACAGTTATGTAATATCTTTGCTTCTATACGGCAACGAAAGCAGAACGATCTCTTCAGAGATGAAAGAGAGACTTGAAGCAACAGAAATCTGGTTCTACAGAAGGATGCTGAGGATACCATTGGCCAAGCATGTAAGAAAATGACGAGTTAGAAAGAATGCAAACGAAAAGGAAACTTACACTTACCGCTAGGAAGAGAGATCTGAGTTTTCTGGGATACGTAATGAGGAAAGGATGTTTGGAGAATCTAATATTCACAGAGCGAGAAAGATAGACAAGCGAAAGCAACGTCAGACATACATGATGGGCTTGAGGAAGTGGATGACGGGGAGGGGTTTAGGAGAGATACCAAGAGGAAAAGTAT